>JADNRV010000213.1:0-81295 GCA_015499995.1 Flammula alnicola | reverse complement strand
TTACTAAGCTTTGGGCATTCGCCAACGGATCTCCTTGATTTCCCGCTTGATTCTGTACTGCTCTGGTAAGACACATAAACCGGTCTTGCTTTCAAAGCGACGGTTTATATTTCTTCCTAAGTAGACTGATGCCGCTGGCCCTTGATCCTCTTTCGTAGTTTTACCAGGTAGATTTGGTTAAGATAGGATTCGATTCCGTGCGCTCGTTCCTTCTATAACCTCCTCGTCTAGTGCACATGATAAAAGGCGAGCCTTTTCCCTCATCCGTGAATGTTCCATTATCTTTGTGCTGTGCGTATCGTACGCGCAACTTTTTCTCGTCCTCTACAAGTTCTATCATCATTACTACCTCTCCTTCATCTGGGATAAGTCTCGAGGTTATCAAAAGCCTGGGCGCTTTCAGGGGCGTCATTTTATGCTTCCTCCTGAACTGCACCGGGTTCTCACCGCGTTCATATGTAGGTAGGCACACTCGCTTCCCAGTATTAGGATCCGTGATAGTGATAGTCTGACTACATCCATCTCATTTTGAATCCCACTTCGGGTAAGCGCGTCAAACGGCCTCCCAACAAAACTCGGTAAGCAGGGTTTTAAGAATATGTACCTGCAAGTAGAGCATAAGTCCACCAAGATTAAATGGTACATCTCTGCCAGTCCCCGTCCGTTTGTTGATCCGTTGCACTCTGCATATTAACCGTGATCCCTGGATTCCAGGTTAAGCCTAGTTCAATAGCGACTTCCTCGGCCATAGACACGATCTGTGAACCGGGATCCACTACTGCCTCCTCTTGACCCATTTGATTGATCTTCGGATAGATAGACCTAAGAGCTAAGGATTCCCTTGCGACTATAGGTTCATCGGGCAACGCTCCGTCGTGTTCTTGTATGAACTGCAACACCGGGTCGCTTGCTATGTTCCAATTTGGGTTTGGCTGCCCGGTATCTTCCCAATCCTCGAGCGCATCATTTTTAAACTGCAGATCATGTGCGAATGTCACCCTTGGTGCAGAAGCGGCATTCCTGCGTGGCTGCTCATATTCTTCATCTAAAATCTCCTCTATCAAGACTGGCTGTCTGGTTTTAGTTATCTTTTTAGCGAACGCTTTAGTGACCGGACTATCTGGTGAACCGAAAAGGTTCTTGAGTGGTACAGTTACTGGCGTGTCTAGGATAGCAGCCAATATCTTTTCCGAGTCGACTTCATCTTCTATGGGTGCACGGTTTTTGTATGCCGGCCCCGGTCTCGTTTCTACATCTCTAGGCTTAGGCGCGCCTGTGGGTCGTGTAACATATCGTAATGCTGGGACGTCCACATATGGCAACTCCTTGGGCCTTGGTGGATCAATTACCGCTTTAGGTAATACCTTGGGCGCTACCTGATCTCTTTTGCTTCTTCGGGGTGGACCTCTCCGCACGTCCTCCTCCTCTTGCTCATCGCTCTCCTCATCTTCTGATTCTTCTATTCTACTCGACTCTTGCGGTTTCTGTCCTCAGGGGCCTTGGTCTTCCGGAAGAGGTCGGTTTCTTCGCAGTCCCAGGCTTTCCCATCCTTGAACTATTCAAAAACCCGACAGTTCTCTTCTTCCTCAATCCCATCCAGGGGTGAGGGCTCCCTTTCTTCCGCTATCATTCTATCCACGGTCTCTCTTCCTAATAGCTGCGCTAACCCATTCAATAGTTGCGAAACCCTTGGGTCCTGCATGTCTTGTAGCATCATATCCTGGTTTTGGTCGCTTCCCTGATAGAAGGATTGCATATTTACTTTCGCCATTGGTATAATACCCGGCCTAGTTTTATACAATTGTTCCACTACTTCCTTGCGCGATTTCTCGCCGTCTGTAGGTAGTGGGGAACCATCAGGTAGCTTCAACCACCTGTCTATGCGCTTTATCCATTTCAGATCCAAGTGTTTAAGCGCGTGCGGACACTCGTGCATCCTGTGCCCCATTTCTTTGCAATAGTAGCACCCATCGGGATACTGTCTGCTATTACTAGCTCCTGGGCTATACGCATTATTCCTTGGGTATTGTTGTTGGTAAGAGTAAGGTTGCGAGGTTCCTGCCTGTGGCTGGATCGCTTGAGTTTTTATTGCTGAGATTAGCTGCTCAAAGCGTCGGTCCATCACTTGGCTGTACTGTCGCATCTCCTGTTGCTGCTGCTGTTGGATTTTTAGGGAATCCGCCAGTCTGGCTACAGTCTCCTCCATTTTAATAGTGTCTTCTCTTCGTTCGCCCGAAACTCCGCGAACCAAATCCTCGCTCATCCTTTCGAGCGGCTGTGAGGACCGTCTCGCTATGATAACCGCGGTTTCGATTACTTCCTTCCATTTGTAGCGATCTTCTACCCTGGTTTCTCCAGCAGCTGTTGTTGCTGTCGTCGCGCTTGTAGACGCTCCCTTTGCGTCTGCCAAATCGTCCATCTTGTCTTTCAGTCTTTGCTGAAATTCTTCCGACAGGCATCCTAAGAACTCCGTCACTAGCTCTTTATTCGACATAAGCGCTGGGGTCACCAACAGTTTTTCGGCTTCTGCAACGAACGCTCGTTTCAGACTTAATAGAGCATGAAGGTCTTGCCTAGGAATCCCATGCCGCCCAGCTTTCTCTGCGCATATCTTTTTGAACCGTAAAAGCGAGCCTCTTTCGAGTGCGGCAGCTTCTGGATAGCTTTTTATGACTTCGTCTCTAAACACTTTCCAGGCTCCGGCTTTGTACTCGTCAAATGCGCTCCATTCTGCTTCAGTTTCCGCTGGGGCATATTTGCCTAGTAGCCTTATTTTCTCCTTGTCATCCGTGATCGAATGGGTAGAATAGAGATCCTCCATGCGAGATATAAATCTCAGCAATTCGGACTCCTTGTCTGGATCAAACTTCGGCGCATCTCTTGTTCCTGGTGCTGGCATACCCATTTTAGTAGATCTAGTTGGTACGTTTGGCGCCTGGAAAAGTTCTTGGGTAATATCTTCCTCTTCCTCTTCTGGTGGGGAGGTCGCTCTTTGGGTAGGTACAGAAGACGTCCTGGATAATATCCTGCGAGGTGCGCTTTGAATATTATTTAAGGATCTGACTTTCTGGCTATAGTCCGAGCGGGTTTTCTCTTTCGAGAAAGGTTCTCTTTTCTTTGGTAACGGTAAAGGTAGGGGTTCTGTTCCTGCCCTTATAGAATTATAAGTGGTGCGTGCTGCTGGTGCTTTTGATGAGGAAGCAACTGCTGACGCTGGTTTATTGGCGCTCTTGTTCCCCTTATTAGGATTACTTGAGCCCTCAATTTTGTATGGTTTTCACCGTTTGAACGATTCAAATCCTATACAGGTTGAAGCACGACTTTCTGTACGAATAATCGACGCCTCTTTTACCACAACCTTGTATCAAATATCTTAGAAACCCCCCCCTCGCGGTGGGCTCCAGATAAAGATGCTTAGTGCGGGGTGTGTGTGAACTACTAGATAATCAAGTAGTCGCTTTCAATAGACTTTGTAATGTCTATTAGAGAGATACTATCAAATCCGACTTGCTTCACTTTTAAAATAACTACTTTACTACACTCAAACACCCAAATCAATGTTTAGTTGACTTAGTTCGTCCAAGGGGAGGATAATAGTTTTATAATATCGATACCTGATAGTAGGTGTGCGATAAAAGAAGGTGTTTAACTATACAACGGCTCAGGCAAGGCCTTAGGCGCGTTTATAGCCAATGGGTCGTTTTAAGTCCAATAGACTTGTGTAAATTCTGGTCTGGTACTCGGAAACTAGTGCTCTATGCACAAACTGCTAACTGATCTCGCTTTGTCTTGTTCTCCAATTGAGAAGATGGCTCTATGCCCTTTAACTTGTCTTTACTTGTCTCAAAAACTATACTTGTGGAAAGAGGCGCGCAGATGTCTGATCCGCCGACACTACAGTCCCTTAACAATGGCCAGAGGCGCGTAGACGCTTTGTCTACCGACACTACAGTCCAGGTCCCCAGATGTCCTTTGACAAAGGGTAGGTTTTGAACAAGTCACTTAGACAGGTTCCTTGGCTTATAACTCTCTTTACTTGTCTTGGCGAATCACTTAGACACGCGTTCTCGTCTTAACAGTTCGTTTATATCGTTACTTGGTTTCTTTTTATATTATGGGACTCTCGCTTTGAAGCTACTTGGTACTTAGAGGTGAAACACTTAAGATATAATTCTTAAGTGCTTGTATCTCGTGGGTGGTAAATTGCTTGTATTCTACGGTGTTACAGGGCTGCTTATATACTACTGAGACGATATATTATTACATAGACGCAATGACGAGAATATAGAGATTTCATGGGCATTTGTGCGCGAGCGGCGGCCTTGTGGAGTACAGTTTCCGTGCGCGTCCGCTCAATCATGCCTTTTTGGTTGGATCGGGAGCTCAGATCGTCGTCGGCTCGGCTAACTTAAGCGCCTAAGACTTACTCCTCCTCGACCGCGTGGTATACAGGCTCGTGACCTTTCGTTTTCATTGGTATCTTGTCTTGTCATTGGCTATCGACTGACCGGAGCATAGACGCGCTTACATCTCGTCGGAGACGCTCGGGCAATCCTCACCCGTTCTGTCCGTGATAATCCTCGTGATTAGGGTTGTAACCCTTTGTCCTCCGTACCCGATACTCTGGTACTCTCGGCGTGCATCTGGGATCTCGCTGTGTCGAGTTATGTACCCCGGAAATCTTCCTGTACCAAGTTATTACCCGATATGGTATGTGTTCCCAATTTGGTATCCCTTTGATCCGAGCTTTGATCGGCGTTGCTACAGGCGCGTCTATGGGCGTCTGCTTTACCCCGCTGCTCCACTGTCCTCGGTGCCTTCGGCAATGTCACGCGACCTGTCCTGTAGTGTGCCTAGATGTCCGTTCTTTAATCTAGAGACCCGCGCCCTCGCTGTATAGGCCGGATGGTTAAGATATTACTGAAAGGCGCCTATTCCGTACACTTCATTAGATGTATTGACTGTTATCTCAATAGTTACTAATGATAATGTCTTTAATTGACCGCGCATTCCTCGTTATCTTGCATAGTTTCCTCTAGTCCTTAGTAGTCTTGTCATTGTAATGTCCGGACTTGTAACATTTAGACTACATTGTAAGCTTTACTAAGTGCTAAAAATAGCTCAGGTAAGGAGAATAGTAGTCCGTTCACAGCTAGCCGCTCGCGGTCTCTTCAACGAGGAGCTAGAAAGCCCCGCTGTAACAAGACCTGAAGCCTCGAGACCCGCGTACTGCAGGGTAGGCCAGAACGCTCCGAGACCCACACCAAGTAGGGAGAGCAGAACCGAACGAACCGTTGAACGTGGACCAACACCAGGATCCAGCTCATCGACAGACGAACGATTTGTAGACGCCTCAGAAGGCTCACAATCTGAACCAGACGAAACCGAACTGAACCCTCTAGCGCTTAGCACCTACGTCTTTGAAAGAAGACCCGAACCAACACTCCCTACCTTCCCTACTTTCCTCTTACCCGACTACCTAACGCTAGACATGGCCACCGCCACCCCGAAAGAAATCGGACTGAACCGACCTACCCCTTTCAATGGCGATAACCACAAGTATCAGTCATTCATGAAAGACGTGAAGTTGTACCTCGACATCAATGAGGACACATATAACACTGACAAGAAAAAGATAGGCTTCGTGCTGTCTTTTATGACCGAAGGCTCCGCCACTGCCTGGAAACAACAGTTTATTGACTCCAAGACCACTGCTGGAGCCGTAAGCTTAGGCACCTGGACGGCTTTCCAGACCCAACTCGACGGAGATTTTAAAATCACCGACGACAAAGCCGACGCACTCGAAGAGATCCAATCTCTTCAGCAAGGAAAAATGGGCGTTGATGAATACATCTCATCGTTCAAAATCCTGAAGCAGAGAACCGGAATCACCGACGATGTGCCGCTCATCAGCTGGTTCCAACTAGGACTAAATAGAGGGCTCTTGAACGACATCCTAGGCCTCGAAACCCAGCCGACAACACTCGATGGCTGGTACGACAAGGCCAGGAACAGGGAATCTAATTTCCACATCAAACAACGACGCATGGCGAGAGTCAGAGGACAGATCCAAACTGCAATCGCCAAGCTCCCCTCGCACCAACAGAAACCGAAACAACGTAACTTTACGTTCAACCGAAACACACCCCGCGATCCAAACGCCATGGACGTGGATGCAATGACGACCGACCAGTGCAACGACCTCATGAAGAAAGGCGCTTGCTTCAACTGCCACCGAACTGGTCATATGGCAAGGGATTGTCCTGAAAAGGGCAAGAGACCCGCCAATAACCAACGGTACGAACCCCGGAAGGAACAGCCGAAGAAGAAATTCTCATCTGGAAAAGAAGCCCATGCGCACATCAGGGCACTTATCGACGAGATGGAAGAAGACCACCAAGAGGAACTCTTCGACGCTCTGGAGAAAGAGGGTTTTTGAAGCGGAGAACTAAATCGACATTAGTCTCTCCATATTTATCCATTTACTCTGTACTAGTAGCCAAGATCGAGAATAAGACCATGCTTTTACCTTGTTCTCTCTTGTGCGAAAGTAAATCGGATAAGAAAATCGTCGAAACCGAAGCAATGCTGGACTCTGGAGCAGGAGGACTTTTCATCGACCAACAATTCGCTCGTGAAAATGGGCTCGAGTTAAAAAGGCTGCGCAGAAGGATAAAAGTACTCAACATGGATGGAACCGAGAACAAAGATGGGCGCATCACCCATTTTGTTAAACTCCAACTCACGATAAACGAATGAACCATGGAAGTCGAATTAATGGTCTCTGGTCTAGGACGACAAAAGATCATACTCGGATTTCCTTGGCTGGAAGAAGTAAATCCAGACATCGACTGGGAACAGGCAACCCTGACCTGGCGCACCCCAGAAATCGAACTACCGACGAAGAAGGAATACCTTAGGGAACCGACAAAACACCCCTTGAAGGCCTTCATCGAAGAAATCCCGGAAGAACAGGCAAACGGACAACAGAACCCGGACTGGTCATATGAGGAGTTTACTCCCATATTGGCTCCTATGGATCTTCCTTACGAGAGTTTCACTCCCGTAATGGAACGAACGGACCTCCCTCTTAATCCCAAAGGATTAACGGAAACGGAAACGGACATGGAACCCTCGGACGACCTCGCAGAACTTCTCATCTCTTCCATGAAACTAACGGAAGAAGAAGAGACTTGGATAAATCTGAAAACCACAGCATCTCAGACTTTTGCTCTCGCTGACGAAGGGCCAAAGGACGAATGATCTTTGGAAGAAAGAATACCAGCAGAATACCACGAATACTTGGACCTCTTCGACAAGAAAACGGCAGACCGATTCCCTAAATCACGATCTTGGGACCATAAGATCGAGATGAAACCCGGATTCGAACCAAAGGTTTTTAAAGCATATAACCTTTCACCGGCAGAAGATGTTGAACTCGGCAAATTCTTGGATGAGAACCTCGGAAAAGGATACCTTCGACCATCGAAATCACCACAAGGATCCCCATTCTTCTTTGTTCAAAAGAAAGATGGAAAACTTCGACCTTGCCAAGATTATCGTTACCTGAACGAATGGACGATCAAAAACGCTTACCCACTCCCACTCATATCCGAACTTATGGACAAACTCAAAGGCGCCAAGTATTTCACTAAACTTGACGTGCGATGGGGATACAACAATGTCCGTATCAAGAAGGGAGATGAATGGAAAGCGGCCTTTAAAACCAATAAAGGGCTTTTCGAACCCACGGTAATGTTCTTCGGCATGTGCAATTCTCCGGCGACCTTCCAAGCGATGATGGACGACATCTTTAAAGACATGACGTCCGAGACCCATATCGAACATTGGATCATCATCTACATGGACGACATCCTCCTCTTCTCTAAAAGCAAGGACCACTTAAGAGAATACACGAAACGAGTACTCCAACGTCTATGGGAAAACGACCTCTATCTGAAGCCTGAAAAGTGCTTCTTCGAGGAGTTGAAATTAGACTATCTCGGCATGATCATCGAGGAAGGAAAGATTTCCATGGATCCATCGAAACTTCGAGGAATTAGTGAATGGCCAATTCCCAAATCGGTAAAACAGGTCCGATCATTCCTCGGATTTGGTAATTTCTACAGGCGCTTCATCAGAGCATATTCGGAAATAGCTCGCGGCCTTAACGATTTACTAAAAAAGGATAAAACCTTCGACTGGAACGCCACTGCTCAGACGGCCTTTGAAAACCTGAAGAAACGGTTTACTGAAGAACCTGTCCTGATCATGCCCGACACTGCGAAACCATTCTATATAGAATGTGATGCCTCTAAGTATGCCTCCGGGGCAGTACTTATGCAAGAAGACGTGAATGGCGACAAGCACCCTTGCGCATTCATTTCGAAAACCTTTAACCCGACGGAACGGAACTACGAGATTTACGACCGCGAGTTACTCGCGATGATCCGCGCACTGGTGGAATGGAGACATTATATTCAAGGATCTCCTCACACGACAACCGTCTATTCTGACCACAAGAATCTGACTTACTTCCGAAGCGCCCAGAAATTGAACCGACGACAGGCACGATGGTCACTCTACCTGTCCGAATTCGACCTGAAACTTGTGCACCAACCAGGTCACAAGATGATCCAATCCAATGCTCTATCTAGACGACCCGACTTTATCCCAGATGAGGATAACGATAACGAAGACGTAACCCTCTTGCCAGAAGGGTTGTTCATTAACCTAATCGACTTGGAACTCCAGGAGAAGATAGCAAACTCGAAGGACCTGGACACCGAAGCAGCTGAAGCAATAAAACTATTGCTAGAGGACGGACCCGGAAATCTTTGACGAGACCTTGAGGATTGGACCACTGAAGAATTCGACGGACGACGACTTCTTTTCTATAAAGGAAAGAACTATATTCCCAACAATCGCTTACTACGACGCGAAATTGTTGAAAGATATCACGACTTACCTGCGGCAGGACACCCAGGAGAACTCGAAACATATAATGCTGTACGAGAACACTACTGGTGGCCCGGCATGCACACCTTTGTGAAATCCTACGTTAAAGGATGCGGAATCTGTCAACAATTTAAAATCTGCAGAAACCCGTCGAACCCGGGACTTATGCCACTAGAAGGGTCTAAATCACAAAGACCTTGGGCCGAACCGACAATGGACTTTATTACAGGACTACCCCCTATCGAAGGAAAGGACGCAATGTTGGTCGTGGTCGACCACGGTTCTACTGGGGGGGCAATTACCATCCCTTGCTCGACAAAAACGGATTGGGAAGAAACTGGACAACTCCTAGTCGACAATCTCTTCCGACGCTTCGGACTCCCTGACAACATTTTGTCTGACAGAGGACCCCAATTCGCCGCCAAAGCATTCAGAGAGATGCTTCGACTCCTCGGAATTAAGTCGAAACTCACCACGGCTTATCACCCTCAGACAGACGGAGCAACCGAGCGCATGAATCAAGAGATCGAAGCATATATATCTATATACTGCTCTTCTCATCCCGATACTTGGCTCTACTCAGTCAGCACATTGGAATTCACGTACAACGACAGGAGACACGCAGAACGTCAGAGGACCCCATTCGAACTCCAACTCGGATATTCGCCATTGGCTGTCCCAACTTCCTTCGAAAACACGAAGTTTCCAGCTGTCGAAGAACGTCTGACCAATCTGGCTAAAGACAGAAAGGAAGCACTGGCCGCTCATGACCTTGCCAGAGCACGCATGGCTGAACGAAAACGATCGAAATTTGTCCCATTCAGGAAAGGACAAAAGGTCTGGCTCGACTCACGGAACCTGAACACCTGGTACAACAAGAAGATGGCCCCTAAACGCGAAGGACCCTTCGAAATCACAGAAGTCCTTGGGCATTTAACCTATCGACTCAAATTACCAAGACACTGGAAAATACACGACGTTTTCCACGCTGTCCTCCTCATGCCCTATACTGAGAACGACATCCATGGGCCGAACTTTACCCAACCACCACCTGACCTTATCAATTGAGAAGAAGAGTACAAAGTCGAAACCATCCTGAACCACAGGAAATCTGGAAGGGGATATCGATACCTCCTAAAATGGAAAGGATATTCAATCTCCGAAGCACAATGGGAACCCGCGACCTCACTTGCCAACGCATCACAACTCTTGATTGCATACCAAAAACGCCATCACCTACCACCGTACCAAAAATGAACCACGCCATACGAAAAACGGTGTTGATGATCTCACTGAGATCCAAGAAGGCGAAACACGAGGACACGTCACCACCTCCAGTCCCCACCCTCGTTGCACCATTCGAACACGCGACTTACAAGCCGCAACCTGTCACCCAAAATACACCCCCTATCCCGAAAGAGCTTATCGCTCGCCCCTCACCCTGGTCCACGATGGACCTCACTTGGTGGGAACAATGCGTCGAGGAAGCAGACACGTTGAGAAGGGGGAAGGCGAAAGAGATCGCAGAAGCAGAAGTAGAGGAATTCAGATGACACGCACGAGTAGAGAAGAGGAAAAAAGCTATAAAGAGGGTGAAGTCGTTCTTCAAAACCCCAACTTAGTACCCACACCAAGTTACCCCCACCATTTGTAAAAAAACTCGTACACTCTACTCTATTACTTGTAACAATGACTGCCACCTCTACTCCCACTTCCTCTATCCCCACCTCCCCCATCGTAGTATCTGACTCCTCCGAAAGCACCAAGAGCAACGCCACCATGTTCACCACTGGCATCGTTACTGTCAACCCCTTGTACACGTTGAACCGCACTCTCCCTGGCTCGTTCACCATCCCTAGGAACCCTATCACCCCCATTCCAAAGAACTCCGCCACCCCCGCTCGAGGAAAAGCAGTGTCTATCACTTTCGCCAAATTGGCCGAAAACTCCCCTATCGAAGAGCCAGTTAAGAATGTCGCTTACGACTCTCCTGATGCTGAAGCCGTCAGAAAGCATCATGAGAAGATCCAACGAGACGCGATGCTTAAAAAACAATCCCTTCAGGAAACGTTCCTCGGTTTCCCGAACTCTAACCTGTCCTCCGCCACCTACCAGAACACCACTGGACTTAAGATGACATTCGCTCGCCAAGTCGAGCGCACTCCGACTCCAACAACCATCCCTCGACCTTCGGGACCTTGATCAACTTACGCCCAAGTAGTCGAGACCCGTACTCCTAACAAGAGTAAAGGGAAACTACCCCTCACTGGCAATCAACCGATGACCAGTGAGACAATCGAAGAAAGACGTCCAGTATCCTATGAGGAATTTATGGGATATCTGAAGAACTCCAACGACCTACAAGAGATTGGCGAACTTTGCAAAGGGGACGCCAATCTCCAGCATTCTATTGTTTTCCTCAACCATGCCAAAGACACCATCCGTAGCCTTGAAGGCCTGGTTAAGTATCAGGAGAACATTAGCAGGAACATTTTCAGAAACATGACGGATGCCTTCGATCTCGACAAGAAGATCCACACTCTTGTCAACTATCGACGACACGACAAGAAGAAAATCGACGGATGCATCGAAAAGAAGAGACCCCTCACGAGTCCTCTACCCATCCGAGAAACATCCCCTTCTCCCTTCTTACGATCCCCTGAGAAGATTGTTGTCCATCCCATCCCTATTCCCCAGTCTTCTTCCCGACAACATGCGGTCATGTCTCGACCAATCACGCGATCGGTATACGAAGAAAACATCACAGAATTTGGTCCAGATCGATTCCGACCAGCTGCGAATCCCAACCAGCTGTATGTTTGCTACCGATGCAGCGATCCCAGCCACTGGAAGAAAGACTGTCCTCTGTACAAATGTACTGGCTGTCAACGACTGGCCCCTGGACATTACTCTGGATGGTGTCCACTACGACGCTCCGATACCCACCTTCGAATCGAAGAACGGCCTGATGAGGACGATGGACGATACGAAGACCACATAGACGACGCTGGAATCTCCAACACCACAGGGGAACCTTACGGATACGATGGATAGTCGAAATCAGGGATTTCGAAGGTAAAACGGGGGTAATGTTACGAACTCTGCCTCGTTTACGCACTGACGCTTTTCATTTTTCTTACAAACGCTTCCTTACACGCACGCTCCGCCGTGCATCTTTCACTTCTCTTCCTTCTCCTGTTCCATTTTTATTACTTATGCACCGCATCCTAACCACAACACTTCCTAGTCCCATCCACGCCTCGATCCATTAACTACGCGCTGCATCCTCGCCTTATTTACCCCTATGCTTACTGAGCAACATAACACATGTCTGCCTCATGGACTATTCCCTATCATATATAAACACCAGTAGAACTACTATGTTCGTTAGCTAGTTCTTGAGAATATAACACACATTCTCTACTCGTCTCCACATCGAACCTCTTCATTCTGCTACGCAGACTCTGAAGGCGCGCACTTAGAGCTTGTGTCTTGAACCTAAGACTCAGACGTTTGCTATTAACTTAGTATATCGTCCGCCGGTCTTAACAGAATCATTGCATTTTTATTAGATAGTTGAGAATACAATAGTAAATGTAAAGTAGACAGATTGAAAGGGTACGAAAAAGTTAGCAAAATCGAGATACTACAAGGGAAATGCTTACCACGCCCAATGTAGACACCCCCAGCGACGTCCAAAAAAGTTCCCCCGGTGATGGTCAAATCCCCCTCCTGCTCCAAGATCGATTCAAGCGGGCGACCTAAGAGATCTCGTCAGAGCTTTGCATGTAGAAAAAAAAACAAGCACTTACTTTGCGAGATCGAGTCGATGTACATATTGCCCGCGACGGAGACAAACTGACCGCCAGTGACGGTCACGTTCCTGTCGAGAGGCACTTGGAACACGGTTAGTGAATCTCTCTGATACACGGAACAAGTACTTACCGCCAGCCCACCTACAGATCGCGGGAAGCACTCGGCAAAGCAAGCGCTTTGTTAATTCTAAAAGCCTTTAGATTATGTCGAGTACTAAAGAAAAAAGAATAGAAACGTACCAGTAACAATAGAAACGATAAGAACCAGACAAAGAACGACGATCTCGGTTGTAGCATGCATCAAGGGCGTAATGTGAGTGGCGTAAGATGAGCAGTGCGTGACGAAAGTGAACACGACGTGCGTGATACATCATAGGTCACGTGGTCACATATTGGCGACGCGCGCGAGGGCGGCGCAGTATAGGTTTTCATGGGTTCTATGGTATAAATTCCTTAGTGCTTTCGGCCTTGAATATACCTATATATAACCTATCTAAATGTGCACTAACATCCCCAAAATTTTGTGGTCTGGTTTTAAGTTATAACTTACATTTTAAGTGTACAATAGATCCTAACCGGAAAGGTCCCACCGGCTACCAAATTCACATGCGGACTTGCTGGCCTTTTTTGATTTAACAGTTACTTTGAGATTTTTAGTCTCCTTCAGACTCAAGTGTGATGAAACTTATTCTTGAAAAGATAGAGGTCGCTATGTGAGAATTAAGTTCTGCAGAACTTGTAGCCATCTCAGAATTAAGTTTGCCAGAAGATCTTTCCAGTGTAGCCACCATAGCAATGGCTATACTTTGTTCAGCTAATCTAAACACCAAAGCTGAAAAACAAGTTCTACAGAACTTAACTCTTTGTAGCCAGGTGATCCTTAAGTTTCTAGGAAGGCAATTTCATTGTAGCCACTGATCCCTAAGTTTCCCAGAGGCTGTTTCTTGTCGTAGCCACCAATCTCTAAGTTCTGTGGCACCTGTTTTCTGTCGTAGCTAGCTACAGAAAAACACAGTGTTTTCCCTGATGCATATATAAAGAACGGAAAGTTGTGGGAATAAAGCTAGTTCTTTGTTGCAGATTTCTTGGAGATGAGTGACATCTGCATTTTTTTGGAGGGAACGACAGGTGAAAGGGGTGCGGATGACTTGGGCTTGCTCTTTGTATTTCTGCGCGAGTTTGTACAGTAGTTGTTCTTCTTTTTCGATAACCTTTTCCTCTGTGCGTAATCTGTTCATTCGCCTAATGCTCCATGGAGCAGCATCTGGCGCAGGAGTCAGAATGGTGAATTCTGGGTTTCTTTTGGACTGCTTGCTCGCTTTGGATGGGGAAGCTTTGGGCTAGATATAGATTAGGATAGAAATAATATGTATTTGGTTGGCATACCGAGTTCAGGGGCCGTTTAGCGTGGCTGGACATGGCGGTTTAGAGAGAGAGAATACGAGACA
This sequence comes from Flammula alnicola, assembly GCA_015499995.1. Classification (NCBI taxonomy): domain Eukaryota; kingdom Fungi; phylum Basidiomycota; class Agaricomycetes; order Agaricales; family Strophariaceae; genus Flammula; species Flammula alnicola. The sequence goes on along the minus strand of JADNRV010000213.1, from coordinate 67,074 downwards.
TGTGTGTCTCATATGCATCGTGGTGTGTACATGGTACTGTGCAGGTTGGGTCACGTTGAGTCGCATTGAGTCACGTTGAGTCACGTGGGGTGTACGCATTGAGTCGTGGGGTATGCCTGGTATGCTCCGACTTCCCATACTACTTTCTAGGTAGAAATATGCCTTACAACAGTTTATGTTGTATCAGGTTGGGTCGCGTAGGGTCGCGTAGGGTGCGCGTTGTACCTCGGTGACTCGCGTGACATGTGCGTGGTGACTCGCGTCATATGCATGCGGTGACTCGCGTAATATGTGCGCGTTGTTTCACGTTGGGTCATGTCATCTCATGGGGTGGGCCTATGGCTTGCCATCTCATCAGAATGAGTCTTATGACAGTTGACGTTGTGTCACATCATATCAGGTTGGGTCACGTTGAGTCGTGGTGACTCGCGTTGGGTGCGGTGGGGTATACACAACCAAACAACACCATGTAATATCTCAGGTTACTTTATATATCCTATAAGCATCCCTGTAGCATAGAAATAGTGCATAAGTATCCATAACATGTTTGAAAACATTTTTCTCACGTGGGGCACTGGCTTCTGCGGCGTTTTGCACGCCAGCAAGCTGCAATTTTCTGGCGCGTCTTTCTCGAGGTCGAATATCTCATCAGTGCTCCGTCGAGCAGAGTCCTCAGTTTTCAGAAATTGGATTTTTTTGCTCACTCTTTGACGATGATAAGCGGTCAAAATGTATGAATGAGATCGATCATTGATGACAAGTGGCTACTTCTGCCATAAATGGTCAGAGTTGTGTATGGTTGTTAGAAGTTGACCCGGAAAACCATGCTGCTTAGCAAATCAAAGAAATAGCAATCTGGATGGTTGACCGATCAATAAGCTGGGTATTTATCTGCCCGGCAAGCTCCGGGCAGATAACTTTATGACGAAAGTTGACGAAGTGTCGCGAATTATGGCATCAAATGTATACTCCGAGCTGTAAATAGTTGGTCGCACACAATTGTAATGTGTCATTTAAAACTTCTGTCTCTTCAGAATTATTTTTTGTCTAATGAAAGGCTCACATTTCGCAAATTAGTTATCTGCCCACTCAGAAAGTTATCTGCCATGGCAGATAACTCACGTGACATTTTCCCGTGCGTCTGAGACTCTTGCTCCTGCTGGATCAGCTCTTGCGCACTCGATAGAGGCTCAAATAAATTACGGAAGCAGTTGAAAAAATTAGACATACTTTACATTAGTAACTGAAATGGCTGGGGAAATTTTTGACAGATAAAATCGGTTATTGAGTACAATATTTGAAAAACAATGCCTGAAAGTCACTCAAAATCTATCTGGCTGCGTGCGGAATGGGCGCTAGGCATTTTTCGACATTTTGTAGATGGCAGAAATGAAATTTAGAGCTAATTTAAGCTAGGAAAAATACCTGAAGGGATCAGAGCTGTCCAGTGAATTCTCTCTCTTTTCCTCTTTTTTTGAATTCTTTTTCTTACTTCTGACCGTGAAAATACCCAGACTATTGATGGGAAAACCATCTTAATAGCACCGTGCAATGCACGGGTCACAGCTAGTAGTATCTTATAGGGTGACAGTGTTGCGGCACTTCCCGATTTGGTAAGTCCGCCATCAAAGGCGGGTCTGACAACTGTCGGCGTATCTCATGAACACGGCCACCAAATCCTTAGCGGTTTTGCATGAGGCTTATACGATAGTAATAGATATGTAATGTACACTAATAGTAGGAGAAAGCTAGTTTAGGATGTTACCTTTTCGATAAGGATAAGTACTATAATCTCAAAAAATAACCCCGGGCGTATGACCACAAAAAATTTTATTTACAACTCGACCCGCCCTTTCAACTCACACCCTCCCGGCCTCTTATTCCTCACCATGATCGCCCTCATCATGGGCCCCGATCAGTCCCCTAATAAGCTCCTCAAGTCGTTCCAATGTCGCATCTGTCTTCTTCTGAGAATCCACCAGCATCGCCTGCATCCTCTCAATACCGTCCAACCGCTCCCCTAACATTTTCGATGCCTCTTTCATCCCTGTCCCGAATGACATCATCTCCTGCATCACGTTCCCCCATGACTCTACCCCTCTCCCCACTACGTCTTGCATCTCTTGACCGATGGAGGTCCCCGACGGCGCTGGTCGAGGGCGGCGGTGGGGTAGGTCAACAACCTCCCGCTCATTGGTGACGCGGGGGCGGTCCCGGGAGGACGAGGTGGACCTGGGACCCCTGTGTTGCTTCCTCTTGTCCTGGGTTGGTGGCATGTGTGAGGGGGAACATTTTCTGGACGTGGAGGTGGTGTTGGCGGCGGCGGCGGCGGTCTTTGGAGCGGCGGCGATTTTCGCGGCGGTGGCGGGCTTAGTAGCGGCGGCGGTGGAGGTGGACGCAGTGGTCTTGGGGTCGTCCGTTGTTTTGCGTTTTTTTGACGCAGGACTCGGTTCCGCCGCGTTAGGCCGTTCACACTTCCTCTTGCGAGAGTAGCACTTCTCGCATGCACCCTTGTTGCTCTTGGTGCCCCTTGGGACACATTTCTCATGCGCTTCAACGCACAAACGGCATGGCGGAAGTGGTGCAGGGGTCTCGTCGGGCGCAGGGGTCTCGTCGGGCTCGGGATTCTTCCTCTTCTTAGAGTCAGTTAAAAGATCTATAAAAATCAGAAACCGAATTTAGAAACAAATATGAGAAAAAAAATTCTGTAGCGCACCTGAAGCCTTAGGACTCCCCTGAGCCCTCTGCTTTCCCTTCCCCTTCTTCATGGGAGCTGGTGATCCCTCTTCCTGATCCTCCTCCTGGTCGTTGTGTACAATTTGGGGCGGACCGCCCATTGCGGGCGGTTGGAAAATGTGTCCATTAGGAGGCATGTTGTAAATATCACCGTCAACGTAGGCACGGGCTGGAGTTACCCAGGGTCGTCCTCGAGGATCTTCTTCCATGGGTTCTCCGAGTCGTGAAGGAGGACCTTGTACACGGAGTAGGATGGAACGCAGTTCATCGATTGTGTTTTTCACTTCTTCGAATGCAGCGGTGGTAACGAACGGAGACGGACTAGAAGGGACTTGAGTGATATCTGTTGTGCGGTCGTCGTAGAAAAGACTAAGCGGTGTAGCCCAGGCCACGTAATACAAATTGACGCACCAGCAGTATGATCCTGTGAACGCGATAGAGAGCGGTACTCGACATCGTTCCGACGACGAGATTGACGCGATCGCGGGTTTTCCTCGATATCTCGCTCGCTTGTTTCACGTGGCATTTTTTACAGGAAAATGTGCGAGAGAAGGATTGAAAGGGTCTTGGAGAGGGGGTGCACCGTGAAAATCCTGGAACCCTCCAATACAGCGGCAATGGGGCTGTGTAGAACCTGTCCAGTTACAATGTTCAACGAGCGAGGAGCTCCTAGTGTTGCTTTCGATGTCGTCTCTGGAATATAGCAACATTGACTGAGTTCCTCGGTTTCTCTTGAAAGCGTTTTACATACCATAGTGCGAAGTTCGAATGATATGACAGGAGAGTGAGTGCAAGTTGGGAACGGAGAGAGGACGGCGCCGTTGATTGGCAATCAATTTATCCGGCAGCTTCCGAGATAGGAATCAATGGCACGACTTGGGCACGAAGCAGACCGCAGGTGCCGGTGAGCGTCTATTGGTTTGGACAGCTGGCAGTTAATACATATTGAGAACCAGACAAAGGATATTGATATCATTCCGACATGTAGTTCTCCTATGTTCGATAAGCGCTCATCCTCGTGATTGTCCCGGTGGGGCAGTCCAATCTGGCTCGGGCAGGTGCACGCGGTGCCAGGAGGAGCATCTTGGGTTTGATGCGGATGAGGAACCAATCCGGATTGTCGTCGTTGACATGGGCTTTTCATACTTACGTGCAAGGCTGTGTCTCCTCGAGGCATTATTAATAGTGACCTGTGGCCACAAGCTTGCATGTCAATGTCTACCTTGGCTCCAATTAGTTGGAAGTTCTCTTTATAAACCATATTGATAAAGAATTACCAGAATTTGAGACGACAAAGTTGAGAGGAATACTAAAAATCAAACAGAAGTCTGTGCTTAGGCATATTGGAAAGGATCAAATGAAATCAAGTTGAAATCAAGCGGTGCGTGAGGGATGGCGAAATGTAGACGTTATGTAAATCTCTATGAAATGCTTTGCTATCGAATGTGTCATTGATTGCGAAGCTGGAGGGTATCGAGGATGTCCTTCTGGTCTACAGGAAGTGGAGAAATAGGGATCAAGTCTGGCCGCAAGTTGACTTACAAGATGGTATTTGCACTTCCCACCGGTGGACGAAGTTCTGGTGATGGGTTCTCGGCCTCTTGCAAATGAGGTCCTAACGAACTGGTCGTCCTCTCGAGACCACGGCCCACACTTGTTGATGTGCTCTTTTATTTCGTGGGTATGCTCCTCGACCTCCTTCAATTGCTGGTAGATTCATGGTTCGACAGCGGCCGGAATTTCATCCATCGCGGCCTTCTGTTGATGGTCAAGTTGACGGAGCCAATTTTCAAGTAGTATACGTACCGCAGTAAACATCACTCGCCTGATAACGACGCGATTACTTAGCCAGCATGGCATTGCAGAGGTAAAAGTATGGCTACAGTTACGGCGTCAGTTCCAACTGCCGTTGAACTGGCTTATCCTTATTTATCCCGTGCAAGAAAACTTTCCTCCTCCTCCCTTCTCACCTCACTTTCCATAACCGCCTTGATCATCTCCGCCCCAAGCTTCCCCACCTCCTCGAACCGTCCTTCAAAAAAAGCCCTCGTTTCCTCAAACCGCTTTCTATAAACTTCGAAGATCCCAAAGCTAATACACTGGCTCCATCCCCTGGCCGCGCACACAAACTCAAGGTCGTCAGCGCGATGCCATGTATCGAACAACGCTGAGTGGATAGATGTGGAGAGCAGGTGCGGGGAAAGAAAGAGGTGCTCGGCGACACCGAGGAAAAGTCGGAAAATGGGAGTGGCGGCCAGCTGGAGATGTATATATGGGTTGATGGAGAGATGTGCCCAGCAGTCAACCATAGCGAGCAGTGAGAGGTGCGAGTTCGGGCGGTATTTCGGAGGCGGGTGGCTGTGTACCTCCGTCGAACCATTCTCAACGACAGGCGGACAGCAGCCCGAGAAAGGCGTGCACGCGCAGTTCTCGGTTGGGGGCAACAACGACAGAGATGTCTGGGGCGTCTTTCCCAGACTAAACCGATCCAATACATCCTCGGATAACAGAATTGGCCTCCTCTTCCTCTCCTCACCGCTTGCATCCCCAAACACGACCTTTCGCCCCCACTCCACCCTCTCCCTAAATCTTCTCTTCTCCGCGTCGCCACCGCTGCCACCTTCCAGCATCATCTTAAAGAGCTCCGTCGCACTCGCAGCATATCTGTCAATCTGGATCCTCGCGGCAGGGTTGAGGATGGCAAGCCCAGCGTAGACGTGCCAAGCGTTGGAGTATATCCGGAGGGTAAGGTTGACTTTAGCTGTTTCAATACCGCCAACGTAAAGTCCTTGCTCCCATGGGTAGGATTTCGCGCAGGACCAGGCTGTGCCCATACTGTTAGTAATGCATAGATCAGACATACGAAGAGAAAAGAGAGGATAAGAAAGGCAGCGTGCGTGACTGCCTGCGTGTTTGCCGTTACACGATCGTGTTCTTCGTAGGAGAGATATACATGTCGCGAGCGGAGAGGGCGAAGAATGTTTTCGACCAACGTAAGCGCGTCTTTCGAGCCTCTATGTCGGATCAAAACCTAAAGAGATATTTTTAGTCAAGAAGGTCGTAACGGATCTAGGGGAAAAAATTGGGAAGGTGGTCATACGTGCAGGAGTGCACAGTGATGCATGGCTGTGGAAAAAAAAGATATGATGACATTTTTCGGAAAGGGGGCCGAAGTGCTGAGAAATTCAGGTACTAGTGGTAGTACTCACGAGGGGCTGCCCGACTGGGTTCACGGTCGGACCATGCAACGAATGGCACGAGATGATGTGCGCGTCATCGGGGAGATGCTTCTCGAATGCGGCCCTTTCAGGTGCTTTTACGGAGGTTTGGCCTGCCACGATAGCGTGCATTTTTGTTGCTAGATAACGAAAGGAAATCGCAGTAAGCCGCTCTCATTAGTAACCAGGTGGTAGGATAAACGGCAAGAGAAATTGGACGTACATGGACCGAACAGGGCAACGACCCTGTCAATAAATTCAGCTTCGACAGAGTAAACGATAAAGTCAGATGATCGCGCCACGCCATGCCCATCCCGCATGACACGAATAGTGGGTTTGTCTGGAAAACCGAAGAGCAGGATAACGTCAGAGGAACAAGACAAAAAAGAGGAGAAAGTGTATGGATCCACGAACCAGCATAGTCTTCCTTCAGCTGGGAGAACTTTTCAGGAAGGTCGCAGACATATATTCTACCCAATAACGCCCGAGCCTCAGTAAACATCCCAACCAAGCTCAAAAACACACTTTTTCCACCCCGCCAAACAGAGGGCATGCGCGTACATGCGTCCCATCCCACCCATTCCTATTAGGCCAATTGTCGGTTGATCCTCTACAGGCGATGACGGAGTCACATTTGGAGAGACGTTGATGGGTATTGTGTCGTAGTACTGGTTCATGGCATCTGTCGGTGTGCTTAAAACCGGTTCAGATGGTGTCCCATTAATTTGAGGCCCTGTGGGGGTTGGTATTGAGCCCATTTCGTGGTCGAGGAGCAGGTCACCGTAAATTGGCGAGTCAGGAATAAATAATAATCGTGGGAACGTCGGATTTAACGGATCTTGAATGTCCGGATCAGGTTAACTGCACGTGCACAGGCCGAATCAAGCGCCTAATCGTCTCTAATCGTTTGGAAACTTGATTGAAACGACCACGAGAACAAAGTCGATCAACACATGAATCGATCCACGAATGCATGACGTCTGTGACTCATCAAGGAGCTCGAGGCCCCCTGGATGTGCAAGGCCGTATGCTACAACAAGCTCTGGCAGACACGCGCAGCGATCAACGTGCAAGCTAACATTTGCTTCGTTATCTAGGCAGGACCGATTTATATTATATGTGGTATATTCATGGGGAATGTAATGTGATGTCTCTTAATTTTGAAAAATTTCGGCATTTGTGTGGTAACACATCAAAGTCTGCCAAATTGTCTAAACTAGTAATTATCTACGGTGGTGCTGAGGAACCGTGGCCTTCGATTGATTATCCCGGTGGTGAGAAGCAGCAGCCTGCTCGCGGGAGTGGGCTGTCTCAGGCTTGTTATTCCAAGAAGGATCGTGGGCAGCAGCGGTGTTGTGGTGACCTACGGCAGTGCTAGCGTGGTGGTTGAAACTTGGCGGCTGCTACGTGACACTAACCACCATGGGGAGGCATAGGGCGGTCGCTGACCGTCGGAACTTCAAGTGCATCGCGGTCGATGAAATCTTCGTCTTCCTCGTCGAACTCAAGTGGAACGGCACCCGACAGACTTATATCTGAGCGATCAATGAGTTTCGGCGAACGAGCTTTATGCATCTCCCTTCGAAGCCGACCAATACCTTCCCTGACGCCATCCCCAATCCCAGCCATAGTTTGGATGGGAATAGAATTACAGAAGGTTTCAAGTTTATTCAACTTTATAACTGCCTTCGTTCATCCAGGAGAGCACTCGCTGATTACATAACATTAGCTGGTGGATGCCTGCATTCTGTGGACAACGGACTGGTCATTGAGCGGCTGACCCTGCAAGACACGCCGACAATAAATAGAGCTCCTATGGCCTGCAATTTCTCTTAAACCCGCACCCACTCTTCAAGTTTCTCGTCGGTGTGACGTGTCCATTCATTTTAAACCTTTCCCAAAGACCGCCTTGCACAAAATGCGCTCTTTTCTTTCTCTTTCTTTGGTGTTCTTGGCTGCCATCTTCTCGGGCATCGCCCTGGCTGTTACCCTCGACGAGGGATCTCAATGCATGGCTGAGATCTGCTTGGATCCCAACTATTCTCCGCGAGTCAAACGCCAGGTGACATCCACGATGCCTATCTATCGGAAGGACCTCCCGAACGCACAACGCCTCGCTCGTGGTCTTCCACTGAAACCTCCGACTCGTCGCGCAAGCTGTAAGTTACTTGGTTCTTTCTCCAACCTAATTTTTTTAGACAAAATCTTTCGACAGCTGCCATTGCCGCCCGCCAAGCCCAACCTTCATCGATGCCATCAACAACTTACACCGTAGTAATCCAAGTCATGAGCGGCAGCTCGTCGCTGGGTTATGTTGCGACCGATCCAAACTACTGGACACCTCTGCTCGTCCCCTCAACTTCAGATGCATTGCACCTTTCCTTCAGCCTGCCAGTTGGGGCGACTTCTGGATCGCAGCTAGACTTAACAATCATGGTATGCGTACACTTCACGGTCATGTCGTGACATGGGTTTGATTTGAATGCTGACCCTTCGTTACCGCCACAGGGTGATGCAAGTGGATCTCTGTTTGGATTGGTTGAAGGAAGAGACAGCACCAGTGCCGATATTGGGACCGGTAACTTCAAGTGAGTACATTCTATCAATATAAGATGATTATACAGAATTCACTCGTCTCAGTTATCTATACTTGGACCCAGTTTCACCTCCTGGTTGTATGTTCTGAGTTATTTTGTTCATCTACAAGCTATATAACCATTTCTGATTGCAGCGCCCCCTGGCTCTCGCCCGGCTGATATCCCAAGCAAGTTTAGTACTGCTAGCGGCTTGAATAAACTTGCAGAGTCGAGCGTTGTATGTCACTTGTCAATTGTCTTGGATCCCTCAGACCAATTAACGTTCTCCCTACCTCAGTGGAATGTAGATTTAGTCGCAGAGGCTTTGACTGCTCAATGGATCAACACGGATGGAAGTATGTGCCACATAATTTCTACCGTAAACTCGTCAGCTGATCTTTAACCCTTGCAATCCTTCAGCATCGCCAGCTACTGACTTTTTCGTCCAGAGTAATCACCTGTATGCTGGAGGAGATGCAAATGCTTTCCATTCAAGGTTTCCTGCCCCAGTTACTTCTGTTGTACGTATTGGTCATTCTATTTCTTCATTGATTTTACTGATTTTTCTGTCCTTGCGTAGACCCTCAATCTCGTTCAGGTCGTATAATTAGTTTCACCTCCTTCGTAAAATAGGCCAATCACTAACGTGGTGGCGATTCATATGCGAGTTTTTTTTGGACTATTTTGGACTTTTTATTACTACACACTTGATACCCGATATTGTTAGACAACTCTTGCGATTTGGATTGATATATCTCATTGAGTCGCTGTACGGTCCTTTGGTGTCCACAGCAAGGTCGCAGTACTAGAAAGAGACAGTGACACGTCTCTGATCATGAGGAAGTGTGGTGTCATGGTATTCGAGACGGGTATCAGGAACGTAAAACTCTGGAGATCAGCATTTGAATCCGTTATTACAGCCGGAAATTCCTGCGAGAAGTATCACACCGCCTCAAGAAGCACGCCATCATATCCCAGCATTTTCATCTCACAACACACAAGTCCTAGAGTGCAGCGAAAATAAACTATCTTTTTTTACACAAGGAGGAACTGGACGAGATTAGAAACGATGGGGAAATTCCAACTGCCCGCCGACCTCCCAACGCACAGCGATCATCCTAGCCAAAAGTAGTAGACTTCCCCCGTCCATTGAATGCATATTCATTCTGTCCTTGACGCGCACATATCATTGCGTTCATCCCAACCACGAGCTCATCTAACTATTGCGTGGCATCTTTCTATTTTCGTTTTGACCTCTGACGATGTTATGAATGAATGAATTACAGGAGGTCACCAAACGCTGCCATCTCGGGGCCGCCAGACTCGCGCATGCCGATTTCCCAGTCTGCGAGAGCGAGAGAATGTATCAGGAACCACAAACGAGAAAATACTAAGGAAAAGGGACGTACAGCTGTAGATGATGGTGACAGCCATGAGGACACCAGTTCCACTTTCAATAGCGCCAGAGAGATTGACAGCGACCAGAGAGCAAGCCTAGGATGCCACCGCCAAATGCGGCAGTGGTCGCTTGAGCTCTTTGTACATCGAGCCTTCACGGTGTCCAGTTATCATCTAGAAAGAAAAAAGCACAACCCTCAGATGTGAAACATGACAGTGACAAATAGGAAGACGACATACCATCTGTTGATCTTTGAGCCACGTGCCGAAGGCCCGATCCAGAGACTTCGATCCAGGTCTTGGAGAACAGAGCGCCGGCGGAAAGTATGAAGGTAATGTACATAGCAGTGTGGATGGGGTCGAGAACGGCTTCCCTGATTGTGTGAAGAGGGGACATATAGTACATGATACCAGATGTGGCGTGAAGCTGAGGAGAGTCTTCAAGAGGCTACATAAAGCAAACAGGCGCCAGCTATACAAAACGCCACATGCGAGATTGCCAATACATGCCTCCTAAACACCGAGGATCTTGACGAAGAGGTTGCTGGGGAAGTGCGTTGCGAGCATCTGCGAGACGATGAAATTGTTCGATCTCAATGCGGACTGCAGTATAACGGGCATGTTGGAGGTGTAGAACAGCTTGACGGGGTACGATCTACGCTGGCCACGGAACCTGTTGCTCTTCACCGGGATCTCAATACGGAATCCCTGGAGGTAGATGACGATAGCGAAGATAACGACAGTCGAGAACAAGCTCATGACATTGGACAGACGTTATCTCCAGAACGCCTCACGAAGCGCACGGCCTTTATCGAGCCAGGTGAAGAGGAGGTGGAAGAGAGCTACGATGGCGCCTTCGAACTCGGAGCCGCAGTCGATGTTGACGGTCGTGGGAGAGAACACCTTCCACATGACGGACTCGCAAATGTTGGTCGCGAGTTGATGCTGGAGCCGAGACCGTAGCCCTTCTGCAGGAGCTCGTCGAGGAGGATGTCGATGAGGGCGGCGACGATGAGTTGGATGATGAGGAGAAGGCAAGCACCAGCACCGAGGTCCTTCGGTTAGCCGTAGAGACCCGTGAGGATGTATACGGTTGCCTGGCCGAGCAATATGATGAGAGCGAAAACTAAGCGAAAAAAAATCAGTAACAAGCAAAAGGAAATAAATATGATAGGAAAAGAGAACATAGATTGGTTCCGGGCATGTGGTTCGCACTGGTCACGCGGACGTGAAGACTATCACATATACGTCGAAATACACACAGAAGAATAGAAAATAGCTCATCCACAGGGACACAAAGAAAAGGTATAAAGTTAAGAATCAAAAGTGTAAAAACTCACGTTTTTGAGCACCGCTGAACAAAACCCAATCCTCCTGGAGACCAAAGTCGACGTCGATGAGATTAGCGCCCGCAAGTAGCTGCGTGATCATTCTTGAAGTGACGATGGGGGTAAAACCGAGTTCCATGAGCGTTCCACAATTAGAAGCAAGGATAACACGCATCCAGTAGAGAGGATCGGACGAGTCGGAGGACATGATGTCGTACAAGGGCGCTTGTGAGCAGACCAAGAAAATAAGGAGCGCTACAGCTGTCCACAGTACTTTTTGGTTGAAATGAACTTAGAAAGTCGCGAATGGTTAAAAGATAGGTATTTCTTGAGACAAAAAGTCAAACCTCGCAATCTGGTGACGAGACTTCAGGCAAAATGGGTAAAAAGGCCGAACGAGACTGAGGAACCGGACTGTTCGATATATGTCAGTTTCAAAGACCTGTATAGTGCAATAAAGAGAACATACACCCGCTCATGTTCGAAAGTCACGAAGGAGCACAGGAGGAGACAGTTGGAATAAAGAAAAGATGTTTAGACTCTCTTGATCGCCACTCTCACTACTTTCCAGACGTGGCAGCTTACATAACCAACCGCGTGGGCATCTCAATTCTTCTTCAAAAACCAAGCCGGCTACGGTGGAAGACACAGTGTTGTCCACGATGCATATTACTGTACTAAATCAATCAATTCGGCGGTCACAGGTCACAGGCCTACTCGATTTGACGAAAAGTCACAGAGGTCACGGTAAAAATCCCCAAAATCCCCGCGGAATGGTCGTTCCGGGCATCAAAAAGCTTACAAATCCATCAAAATATGCCAAATATAGTAATTTGACGAATTCAAAATTTCGTCAGTTGGGTCACAGGTCACACCTACTGACGAATTGATTGATTTAGTACAGTATTAGGAAGAGAAGAAGAATGACGAGGAGGAGAAGGAGAGCGACGAGGAAGAGAAGAAGCAGAGGCGAGAGCCAGGGATGCCGAAGAGAAATTGATGAGGCTGACGATGACTTTGAGCGAATGAGGGATCTCACAAGATGCGGTTAGCTCCTAATTATGATCAGTACTTTCACGTCTACACGCTGCATTACACCTCTCTCATTCTCATTCTATCTCACTACAACTTTATCTACCTTCTTACTGTTGCACTTCGGGATGAAATCACTTTATTAAAGAAACTATCGATACTAATGAAACAAATGCATCGAAAACAGGGGGAAAGTTGGCTTAGCGCCGTAACTTGATTGGCCTGTTAGTCGAGGGTCAAGTAACAGATCGATTAAGATAGGAGGGAGAACGCGATTGATGCGAACCTCGGTCCTCGACTATGTCTTGACTGCTTGGACACTGGCCACTGGAGGTTCTAATTTTCATGTTTAAAGTTGGAATTAACTACTCATACGGGATGAGATGACCCGCGCCAATTCCTATTACTTTGTGCGAGGCTTACCACCACTTCAGCTATCGCCGTTGACCATTATAGACTGGAACTACCTGGACCACTGGTCCGTACATACTACAATCATCTTGTTAGTAAATAATAACGTATTTTGAAGTAGATCACACCGTTCTTCACCCACTCAAACTCTTCTTGGCTCTTGATTTTCGTGTTCGGCTCTGGGAATATACACTTCTTCGTAGGCCCGCTGGGATACTCTGGCTAGCTTCTTCTGCGAACTCTCCCAGCGTCCTGTACCCTCATCTTCGACCCACAAGATCTGCTTCTAGAACTTGATAAATTCATCCTTGACAATTATGCTTTCCTGCTTTCTTGTACCAAAATTCTGACGGCTGATACTCCAACTTGGTACCAGGATCGTACACCTTCATCACAGATGCAAGCTGGAGCGGCTGAACCCGTAGATGGTGCTAGTAGAGGTGTCATTCCTCTTGATGCACACTCATAAAAGTCATTTTTTGAACATCTCGTGCGCATTTCCAAATAATATTATGCGTATAGTGACTCTATATACCTTAATCTTCAAATCCGATGGGGTGGAAAGGCCCAGGCATGGCGGGAAAGCATGCTTACTGTCATGGAATGAATGTTCGATGAACACGAGGGACTGGAAATTTAAATCAGTGAGAGCGACCTCTGCGTTCGGCAGGTTGACGTTGGCGTCGACGTCGATTGCGAAAAGAATCAGTTGACTACACTCCACAGAGCACATAGGGGATAGTAGCAAGGACATATCCTTGTTAAGAATTTGATAAATATACTGGAGGGATTAATTGACAGTGGGAAACACGACTCCTGGTCTGTTCGGCTGGATCCTCCCTACGTCAACTAATAGTACTCAAATTTCGTGTTGAGTATCATCAGCTATAAATTCTGTTCGGATGCGAAATAAGGATGTATTTTAATTTTTGATATCCACTTTCCGGGCGACTGAGCTGATCGTTGGCGTTGGCCCTCTTCTCTTAGTCTGTCCTGGTACTTTTCCTGGTACTTTGAAATACATTGGGTTTAAGCATACGTAAAGGTAAAACCACCTCCAGTCATGATCAGTGTACCTTAATCATATGACATTAAGGGAAGCAGGACGAAAGGCGGGCAATGAAAGAAACGCCAGACGGGAACGTAGGGAAAACTGATCGGACATGTCAAAGAATTTAGCAGGTAGACCACTATGTAGCTGCTAGAAGGTCTGCTCAAACTAAGTAGAATGGCCGAATAACTGGGACGCGGCATGCCAATTTAGTGCGGAGATGTACGTTCACTCGGTATTCCATTGTTTCCGACGACCTGAAATGTTGAAGTCGTGGCGGCAGTGCATGCTGTCTGTCCATTGACATTAATTACATCGCACTTCTGAGACGCCGTCAGAGAGTTTCTCACCTTCGGATTTTCTACAAAAGCCAGTGGCGAAGGGGTAATGCTGCTGGGATCTACCTGCAATCGCACTTCATTGTCAAAAGTCAAACAGCGTCCACCATGAAACTTTCTTGTTCCAACACATTTTTCGCGTTGTTGCTCAGCGTCCTTCCTAGAGCGCACGCCTTGGTCGGCTCCAGCTGGTCTGTCACCAACGTGCCGTCCACAGGGCTCACAGACATCACATTCCCCATCACAATCGTCGAAGCAGACCATATCTCGGGCTACTACTTCGCGCAGCAATTCAACTTCGTAGGGCTCGCCGACGTCGGATACACGGGAATTCAGCCACGCCCCAACAGCGGCGGCCACGCCGTCCTCCATGGTGTCTTCTCGAGCTTCATTGCTGGCACCACCACGTCCGATGCAAACTGCACCCCCGGCGCTGACGGCGGCCCCGGGGTGTCGTGCAGCTTCGAGTGGAAGGGTGTGTACGGCCGCACATACAACTTCGAGGTCAAGACGACCGCAAACAGGCTTTGGGTCGGCACCGCGGTCGATACCGTCACAGGGCAGCGTATTCACATCGGAAGCTACACCCTCCCGGCGGGTTCGCAAGGAATCCAAAACAGCCAGGCGGGTTTCGTTGAGTGGTACCCCTGGAACGGCGGCGAGCCCCCCAACCACTGCGCGCACCTCCCGTACCAGAAGACCATCTTTGGGAACCCGAGCACCACACACGCAGGATCTGTTGGGACGCAGAGCCTGTCATTCGAATACGGTGATTGTGTTGGGCAGGTCGCTTTCCATACCGAGAGAGTTACGGGCGGCGTGGAGAACAACTGTGGATTTAGAGGCCAGAGTGGAGTATAGGTTCGTGGAGCAGCTGCCGACGTAGGGGAAACAAAGTTACCTAGTCAATTATTAGTCTCCCGTAGGACTTCGTAAACTACCGATATTCAGTTGATGATGAGTCGATCTACTTCATATGGAGTCTGCTCCTAGACGCGACCATCAAGCCGTCCGATCCTATCTAATCTAGCCGAGGTGCCTGCCCAAGCTCACTATCACATGTGCCCCCCCACAAACTAAGCAACGTCCTCGTTGCGTACACCAACACCTGTCCCAACAACACCTGTCCCTTCCTCTCGCCATCAAATTTCACCTCATCTTCCACTTCCTCCCGTCTACGCCATTCCTTCTCAATCGCAGCCTGCGTTTTCTCCAACTCCGTCCCTTTCCTCGGTATGAACTGGCGTAGCCATCGCGAACTGAACCTGCCCGAAATAGCAATAGCCTTTTTCCCTTGCATACTTAACGCGCACATACTATGCATATCCTCAAGATGTACGTTCATTGAATGGATACGAAATACTCATTTACCAAAGCAGCAATGGCCGTTGCAGGACGGTACGAATTTCAGGCTACAGGCTTGGGCAAGTGGAGCGACTCCACCTCTACCTTGAATTCCGTCTCTCTGGATGGAATTGTTGACGGTAAGGTAAGATTCAAACACACGATTGGAGAAGGAGCGAAAGAGATAGATGTGGAACCAACTGCATTCCTGACCCTCACCACACCGAAGATAAAGCCTGGATCAACCTCCGTAGCCAATTCAAGGATCTCCAAGCGGGGGAGTAAACTGTCCTAGGCAATCTTTACGCGGCTGTGCCATGACGTTGGTGGCAACGACGATCAGGCAGGCTTGCCTGCAGACGGCCGGCGCTGGGCCCACTTGCCCGACTCCTTGAGCATGTTGTCTTCCTCGTCGTCATCGTCGTACTCGTCGTAGGTATCGAACTCGCACTTGTGCTCAGATTCAAGGAGCACGCCGGAGCTGTGCGAGGGGGTGTGGGCAGAAAGAGGCTGCTGTGCCGCTGGTCATGATGCACCATGCTGACGATCGACGAGATAAGCTGAGTGTTGAACGTTGAGAGACGGCCATGCAAGCGGCGACGGCGCATCTTCGTCTTCGCTGATAAGAAGCAAAGAGCAAGTATCAATAGGGTTGAACCAGGATAATAAAGAGAGGAAAAGGGAAGAGATTCCAAGCAAGTACACCCGACTTCGTCGTAATCGACGCTATTCCAGCGATCATGAATATCTATCCAACCAGTTTAGTGACAATCGTTGACGAAATCAAACATCCCATTCGACACCACACTGAGAATACTCTCTGCCGCCCATCCATCGGCGTGTTCGCGCGCGACTGAGCACCCGGCAGAAGCTTCGAGTTGGGCGGTTCAAATCGTCAGCAACCGCAACCTCAACCTCAAGAAGAAATGAGAAAAAAGACATACTGCAAGGGCGTATGCAGGTCCAAACTCGAATCCAAATCACCCTCCTCCTCCTCCTTCTTGTCCTCTCTCTTCTGCCGATGCCTATGTCTTCCCCTCGAGGCAGTAGCATACTCCCTCTCCTCCGCCTGCTCCTCATCATCACTGCCCCGTCCCTCCAATCCCCGTCTCCAGATCCTCATCATAATGATCGCCCTCTTCCTCTCCCTCCAGTCGCTCATGCCCATGCACAGCCCACGCCGAGCCCTCACTCTACCGCCTCGTCCTTTCACGTAATCTGGACTGCGACGACGCGCCATTCTGCCCGCCCCCGGCAGAAACTGACTTGGATAGCGCCGGACGGGGCGTGGACGAGTAGATGGTGGCGATGTCTAAACGTGGATTGTCGGAGTTTGTCTTTGTCTGAGTTTGGTGATGGGAGTAATCCGAATTCTTGGAGTGGTGGCGTTATTGCTGGTAGCGGTGGTTGTAGCAGGAGACGAAGGTGATGCAGGCGCAGGCGGTGGTCGCGCGGAGGACAAAAGACGGCTGCATACGCGACTTATTCTCTTTCACTTTATCCCCACCTCCAGGACCAGCAGCACGACCAACACTCGCACTCGCTGCTTCCTTCGAATCGGATACGCCGAGCTCCCTGAGCGTCATCTCCTCGTTTCCTTTCCCTCGACCGCACCACCTACCACAGGCACAGAGAAAACTGGGGGATTTTGCCTGTGCGCATATGTGCTAGCGAAGAGTCGATGGGATCCGCGAGGAAACAGATGCATAGGTGATGGTGATGGTAGGAAACGACGAGATGTTGATGCTGATAAAGAATTTCTGGAGCGTGAAGGCAGCATGTCGTCGCCACTGACTCCACCCTCGAGCAGGCTAACCCCAGGAAGCTGGGGCTCCACGCAGAGACGTGGTTAACAGATCTCCGTAAACTCTTTATGTAAACGAAAAGTTTTGAGAGAAAGACCTAATTTTTTCATACACTCTACGAGGTTCTATAAATTTTTGCGAGTTTGCACGATAACCAACTTTTTAAAATTGAAGAGCCGAGCATTTACTTCTTACAAATTATTTACTTACATATGCTGAAATGCTCGTTTATATCCTCCTTTGACAGTATTTTTAATCTCGGGATGGGCTACAGCTTTCCCGTCGTCGTTGTCGATGCGCCGCTCGCGTTGCAGAAGCCAATTGATCGTTCTCCGCAAACGCCGCCGAACGGATCAACGACGCGTCTCATCGTTCTGTGTCTCTTACCATCACCACCCGCCTCGCTCTGGCTTTCCCTTTTTCGCCGCTCCCATGCTGCTGTAAGTCAATTTTTGAGCCTTCTCTTTGTATTCAAGTTCATCACGTTTTTGACTCTTATACATAGTGTATGCTACGACGTAAACGACAAGAACGACCTTTCGGTTGCCCTCCTCTCCTCGAGAGATGTGGGCGGCTATTCAAACTGCTGAGGATTGGCGGAGAGAGTGGCGAGAGGAAAAGGGAAGACCATCGAAGAGGGAAGACCATCGAAGAGGGAGATCTGTGAGGTGCGTAGCGAAACGAGTCTTAGGATTCGCTTCGTTACCTATCTATCTCTTCGTGTCATTACACTGACCACCGCTTTAACCGACAGGCGAAAAAAAAAATCTCCAAGTTGTTTGGTATACCAAACTACATTCGACGTTTTCTAACTCTCGCTGCCGCCCTCGATGCGCCGCATCCCCTCCTCGATTCTTGTTTGGTTTCCCACACCATGTTCGAATGTTTTTGGAGACTCTACCGCGGCCCCGCCACCTCGCTCGACAGGATTCGGCCAGACAAAGCACACCGGCTCTCTCTTGTAGCGAGGCTCGTCGAACGTCATCTGGGTAGCCAGACCACGTTCGAGCTCATTCGGGCACTCGGAGCCACCTACCTTCAATATCCCAGCTGCCCGGCTGGCTCAGCCAGATGACAATGCCGAGCCTCCCTGGCCCAGGCTGCCCGTCCGCGACGTCATTGCAGCTGCAGCTCCCATCATCGTGGGTGCCTGGTATGGTGGCGGCCCGCAGTGGAGTAGCAACGTTAAATTTGCTGTTGCTTCTTCGTCGTTCTTTCAATTCGCCTTCCCGAGGTTTTTAGATAGTGGTAAGCGAGTTTTTCACATCATTATTTTCGCGACCTACAATATATGGTACGGGTGGATGACCCGTTGGCAGCCGTAAAATATACGGCTGTGATGGTAATGTGGTACGGTGCGCAGCCCTAAACAAGAGCGACAAAAAGAGAAATGCACCCAGCAGAGAAATATTTACACAAGTGGATCAAGTTTTAAAATTGAGGGCAAAAGGATCCCATGGGCGCACCGAAGAGGCTGAGGTTCATAACCATCCAATATATATTCGAGTACCAAATTTCTGAGCCTCTTGAACTTCAACTCGGGGGAGGCTAATAGAATGCGAAAGAGAGAGATGTGCAGCGGCGTTGAGAAAGGAATCGGAAGCCGTAGAAATTGACGAAGCGGGTCATATGAAGTGGATGTGGATATGGGTGTCGCGATTCTTCACCCAAGGGGATACGACACGAATTCCATCCGATCCTCTTCTTTCTAGAATAGGATTGTTGGAACCGCGGCAAGACAAAGAGATGCGTCGTGAAGGGGTTTGAGGATGCGCGATGGGTAAAGTTGATTTAACACCCGACATTGGCATTGGTAATTTCCGGACGTATCTGAAGCTAATGTGGAGGCGCATTTGGCCATGACCGTTTCTTGAGCTTTGAAAGGAAGTGTACGGTTATTACATGGATTTGGAAATTCTAACGCTGGTGGTTGTAGATTGATGTAGCCTTCGACTTCTGAGTTTCGTCCTTCGAGCCTGGGCAGAACATGGTTGTTGCTGGGTCTGGGGTTGTACGCGCATCTGTCAATGAGCCAGAGGCTGAGCTTCTAAAGGTTATCAGCATTAACGACTACAATTCAGGGTAAGTGACGAAAGCGCAACTTCCTGCATAATATCACAACTCCAAGCTTGATAGACCCGCTCCTGAATCCTCCAAGCGAACCTGACACAATCTTGAAAGTCGGTAGTTGTTGGATGACGTAGTTTTCGACTTCTGACTGCAGAGCTTCGACCTGGCATTGAACGAGATTTTATATAATAAGTATTTATGTACTCCCATTAACACTCTTTCGGTCATCACTCTTTTCTCAATGAATGCTACGACGCGTCCAACCTTCCTGCTCACCTGTCCACCTGCTTGGGATGTCAGCTGTGGGTGAGGCATCGGGAAAAAGTAATAGGTTGATGAGAGAGGATTGAAGTACTGACGTTTGAGCGCTTGAACCGTGACTGGCAAACACTCTCACGGTTGTCTCAGATTGCAATTACGGTAAATATTAAAACACCAAAGCAGCGTCCAGGAAGCATACCGCCGTGAGGACGTAGTGGCCCCAAACCACAAGTCTTAGAATGCAATAGCGTCATATCTCAAAAAATCAGTTTTATTTGACTTTGATAAATCCCTGGAGCGATTACAAATTTACAATTCGATACACATTGCTTCACATATCAAGATTGATGGAACCGAGAGCTGTCTCTGTGGCCACTACCACTAGAGATTTAAAAGACCGCAACGCTCTCCCAATTAACTCTACCACCCCCAAACATCATTAGTTCCATCCCATCAAAAAAGTTCACTCAGAGAGCTTACCCGGCAGGCGCGGTTCCACATCCAGAGCCACCGCCAAGCACCAAGCTCGCACCATTGGTGCAAGAATCGTGGCCACCGCCAGAAATGAAGAACTCGATTTCACTGGGGACGCCGGAATAGCCGATTGACTTCGTCGAGCCGCCTCCCAAACTGAAACATTCTCCAGACGACACTCCGAAACTCTCGCCCTGAGTGCCAGTGCAGCCCGCCCCGGCGAAGCCGGTGATTGTGGCCGACATCACCAGAGAGGCGGAAGCGAGGAGAGCGGTGGCGATGAAGACAACGTTGAATTGCATTATGGTGAGATGGCGTAGCTTCTAAATTTGACGGAAAAAAAAGTGGAGTGAGTTGAAGGTTATACGATCAGATGATGAGCAGGAGGCTTGGAAAGAAGGACCCGATGCTAACCTGATTCAATGTAGGAAGAGGAGCTGAATGAAAAAGCTGCAGAGGGAGAGGCATTTATACGTTTTCTAATGGACCTTGCCTCTAGAGTCCGGCCATTCCCTTGCACGGAAAGGTTTCCTCCTGAGCGCTCTGGAAGGTGATATGGTTCGGAAGTTCTGAAAATATCACTGCACCAAGGATATGCACCCCGTTCTAAACTTCGTGATCCATCTGCCACGGTGCCACGGACAATTGGTCGCGAGCTTGAAAGGGTGCTCTCACGAGAGGGGATCAGGAAGCATCATGGTCTCAGGCTCTCCTACACGGCAACTCGATTTAGAGAGAGATTGAGGGACCATGTCCTTGAATGACGTGGATTCGAGTTCATGTACAAAATGTTCTAAACTAATCTTACTCTATAAAAATCCTATCCCCCTCTGCTCAGGTCGCTGGCTGGGCTTGTTCTCGAAAAGTCGAAAACTCTGACCTACTGGTCAAACCTAAAAAGTTCTATCCTATCCTCTTGCTGGACGTCTTCTCGACGGGTCGAGAGATCCAACGTACCTATCATATTTCTAAGAAATCTTATCCTAAAAAAATCCTGTCCTAAAAAATCGTGCCTCCCTTACCTGTCCATTAGCTTCGACATCCCTTCCTGTTATAGTGTAGGTTTATTTTACGAACAACAATGTAGGGTTCAATGGCCTTGCCATCGGACTGCTGTCTCGACTTGATTCGTCTAGGTTCATCGAAGGGAAGAAGCTTCAGCACGGTGAGTAGCAACTTCATCGTATGATCTATCGTCAATCACCCAACTCCTTCCTGGAAGGCCACCAGCGCTCTCAATGCTACAGGCGGCGGAAAATGACATCGGGAAGGCACCGTAGATGGAATAGCACATGCGGGAGGCTATGGCAAGCGCGACACCCATTCTCACATCTGCCATTTAAACCGCAATCGTGACAATAGCAGTTCACCTGATGCGAAATAACCAAACGGAAGGGCGGCTCGAGGAAGATGGCTATGCGCCTATCTGATATGCAGAAACTACTTCACCTTCTTCGAAAGAACAGTGTCGGTATTGAACACCAGATTTTTAACATGGCCTAAATTACAGTAATGGCCCCATGATAGCTGCTGGCCGGTAGCACAATTAAAAGTATTAAAAACCAGTCAACGAAATTGCGAATACCAAAAGTGAATTAGGCTGCCACACAACCAACCTACGAATAGCACCTGATGCAGGCAAAGGAGCGCGATGGGGCCAGGAGACATTGTCAACTTCACGTGAACCTTGCTGATCTTCAAAGCGATGTTAATGGACGTTTGCTTTGTCTTCGTTCTGCATGTTGAACAGAGAAGTAGGCATGTAATTCCCCTCACGATTTGCAGATTATGTCTGATAATAATAGCATATAGATCTTGTATTACCAGAGGACGTATTCATGGTGCATACCATTGACTAAATTCAGAGCTTTCTTTGTCTTCCCGGCTGTCCATTACTTTGCGAAAACTTCAATGGGCGGTCGGTGTAGCTTATGCTACATTTACTAGCAACATCATAGCAAAATGACTCTGCATGGGCGCTTATTCACTGTAAGATCAAATATTTTTGGCCGCCGATCTCGTCCTTGAATAACTCATCAAATGATCAATGACCGGGTCCTGCCCCATTGGCGTGGTTGTATACTAAGTAAACAACTTCGAGGGTAGACTCGGCCCCCCGAGATATCTCACGCGATCTATTCAAACTAGGCACAACTATGTACTCGTACAAGAAAATAACTACCCACAGAATGAAGCGGTGTCTTGATGGTGTCGTGCATAGGCTATGTTTTAAAAGATTTCAGCAGGATGGGTTACATATGTGCCGCTTATTATTTACCAGCTCCAGACCGTCCGACATTTTTGAGCTGCAAGCGCTTCACGCTTGTTCACGCTCGAAGCGCGACGTGTTTTGTTGCAGGTGACTCGGACTGTGTTCAGATGTTCACAGCAGTCAGGGCTCGGCAAGAAACGGCGGGATAAGAAAGAAGACATTGCTATGTAGGTGCAGCAAGTCTGCTAAGGCATTTAATTTGTTTTACTGTGGAAGAAACGGACGGCTTCTTTGAAGGAGGCCCAAACTCCGAGCACCGCGCTTTGGAAAAGAAGGCGCGGGTAGGCGATCCGGATCCAGTTATACCATTCGACTACATACTCACGAACGTTTGCTATCAAACGTTCATCGTTCAGGGAAGCGTCAATCAACTAGCCATCAATTAAGGAGGATTCACAATTAAAGAAGTATAAATCAATGGCGACGAAGGTCGGTCATGGTGAGGCGTGTCGAGTAGTACTGCGCTGCCTATGCATTCGACGATTTCTCTCAGCATGCAATTGCCCGAAAAAAGTCCTCCGTTGCTGCGTGCACACCACCCGGGTCAACTTCAAAGGGGGAGGGTGAAGAGCTGGAGAGAGAGAGGGACGCGGAGACTTTGAGATCGGTACTACCATATACTGTAATATAATACTCCATCATCGACATCGCTCTATGAAGAAGGCTGCGACCAGGTAGACTCTCCTTCAGATCTCAACGCTGCTGCTAGGGCTCTGGAGACCTCTTTACGATGCCCTTGTCTAGGTTCACCATTCCTGGCTCACAAATGACTTCAAGAGGAACGTGTCCCTCCAATCCTGTGGAAGACGCCGTTGTCCACAAACGCAATTCGCCTTTCACCTCCCAGCCTCCTAATCAAAATCTCAGATCTCAAGCTTGGCTTTCAAAGCGGGTGTTCACGTTCAGTTCTTTGAGGGTATCCGTAAGTTGGAAAGAATGCCGTCCAGAACGCCATCAAAGAACGCCGGCAAACGCCGGGGCTTGTATCTTGCACCAGATCTTGACCAGAACGCTCGCTTTTGTCGACGCCGTGGGTTATATATAGTAGATGCTATTGAGGTTCTATGCGATAAATATACATTGAGGTCTATATTCTACAGGGTTTGTGATTATTACCTCATAAATAATGTAATGTACCTCAAATTACCAGTAGAAAATTCAATTTCTCATGCCTTGTGGGGTGCCTTTCAACTATTTAGAAGATACATAATGACTTTGAGGATACGGCGGTGTGATTTTATTTCCCGGAGAGAACGTTCAATCCATGTTGAACGCTTTGTGGTCGGCGGTCGGACTGGCTGACGTGCCAAATTAATCGTATGCCGAAATGTCAGCCTACGAGCCGCGACCAGATTAGGTGAGCTTAGGTCATCTTCGGTGGTTGCCGCCATGCAGAAACGCCATTCTTGCACGGCGTCTTTTCCAATTCCCACATTCTTTGGGTTCTTTTCGCTCGACTCATCACCTACTGGGAAGACGGGGTCGGCTTAGTCGATACCTCCGCAGTTTCTGGCTACTTCATTCTGCCGGACCTCAAGCTGTCCATTGCGCCGGGGAACATCGAGTCCGTTTTGCAGGATGTGAAAGCGGGGGTACTGCCTGCATCGTAGGTCTGCGTAATTTTAATGTTTATTCTTTTTCACCAATTCCTTCGATCACGACATCTGAATTTAATTGTCATTTGCTTTCGAACACCATGTTTTCTCTCACCTTTGCATACTTCCTCTTTGAGCGTCCTAGTTACCCCGTCGTGCGGGATTATCGGACCAACAGCTATTGAACGAAGAGCAGCGGGTGAAGTTTGCGGTTGAACCACAGTGACAACCTTTGCAGGGGGCCGTGCAGCCTGTATTTCGGGATGCAAAGGCTCATGCGATAACAGCTGACGATACCAGAACCGCTCATATGACTCAGTGCTCACAGTTGACATATTGCGGCAAACCCCTCGATAGCTCTCAATCTTCGCATAGCTTCCTCTATGAGCTGCAACTTGACTTCTGTCACCGGTGATCGTCGTCGTTGACACCTCAGGCTGGCATACCTTTGGACCCAAAAATTATGCAAAGAGGAACTTGAAGACTCAGTTGGCGGAGTGAAAAGCATTGATAGAATCGCACTAGAGTATTTAACACTTGCGATTTTTGTCGAGAGCCCACGACAGGTTACCGAAGCAGTCGTGCAGTCCATTCGCGCTATATGTATGAGATGCATCATACCACATGAGCAATCATAGCCCACGCATATTTAAATTGATATTCTCATTCGTTTAGTACACCTTGAGCGGGAGTGAAAATCCTGGATGAGAAGAGCGTATCCCGTAGACAGCGATTACAAATTTACAATTCGATACACATTGCTTCACATATCAAGATTGATGGAACCGAGAGCTGCTTCGCCACCATCTTCGCCTGTTCCTGGGGTGCAGTTCATCCCAACATTCCTGGACCTGGAATGAAATCGTGGCGCGTGGGATTAACGCGGCTCGAACTGACGGCTTGGACGATTATTGCCCCTGAAATCACGATATGCTGGGCGATGAGGCAGTGGGTTGGCGCAAGACTGTTGGCGGAAAAATACCAGGGTGCGTAATGACGACTTGAATTACCCTCGTTGCACTTTACTTACAAAGTCAGACATGAACAGATAATGGCTGGACGAAGACGCACGGATATTTCCTTCAGATGGGGGGACTCATGTTGTATCGGAACAATGTCATGCAAGGAGTGCTATCAACGGAGAGCCTGGAGAGATTGACGAGAGAGGGAAAGATCAATGTTCCAGCTACCATGGAGGAAGAGATTCAAGATCGGAGTAAGGGAGACACGCTCTCGAAGATGCTCGTAATCGTCCAGACAATGTGGTTTGTTGCGCAATGCATCACACGACCGGCCCAAGGGCTGGCAACTACTGAACTTGAGCTCATCACTCTTGGATTCGCGGTCCTCAATGGATTCATGTACTTTTCTGGTGGAACAAGCCACTCGACGTATGCCGGTCTATCTGCTGGAGTCGCCGATCCGCGTTGATGATGACCCCACTACGCCACCTCGCAAAGGTTCGTAATGGATCCAACTGACTTGTGCTATGATGTTATAACTAATCCTCATATGAATCAGATGAGATGCAAGTCGACTCCATTGGCCGCGATGATACCTAACGGCACAACCTCTGTACATTCTGAATCAATGTCAGTAGATTGGCATCGTAACGAAGCGTCTCAGCAACCATCATGCAAATGCAATGTCTATATCTTGTTTGAATCCTGTGGCAACAACAAAACGAGTCAAGAAATATACGAGGCAGGATTTACACGGTCTTTGAGATCCACGTTGCAACCGCTCGGTGGCGCTCCTCACGCTCCTCTAAACTGTTCTCCACAACTCTCCCAAGATCCAAAGCCAATGACGGCCATTCCGCCTCGCTGTCCGTGCCATCATCATCAGAGTCCCCCTCCATACGAAGAGGTAACTCGGAAAAGTCAATATTCTCGAGATTTTTGTAGTCGTCATGTGCAAATTTCTTGAGTACGCACTGAAGGTAATGCCAACGAAAGAGGCCGGGAGGAGGAACATTATTGAGCTGGGGCTGGGGAGGGCTTGCATGGTGCCCATGGATGGCGGGGTAGGCTGTTGGTCTCTGAATTCTTCCTAATAACGTGTACTCCATATTAGCTAGTTCAATAGCGAACATATGACACTCGTAATTGTTCTAAACGGTTGATCAATGGAAATTTAAGAAATGAGAGAAGAACTCCTCACCGGGGAGACAAAACGAAGGCCGATCTCATACTCATCAAACCATGCATCGAGCGTCTTCGACAAACACAGGCCAAAAATTTCGTTGTAGATTGAGAGATTTGGGGGGAGGGGGAGAGATGTGAAAGTACGGAAGACGATTCGCCCAACATGATCCCCCATGCGCTTGGGGCAAATGTGACTGTTCGCTAGTGGATCATCTATGGCCGTCACCCAGCACTGTCCATCGCGCCCCTTCACGCGATCGGCCATGGTGCTTGCGTTCCCGGTCTCGGTGGTAACGGATTTCCCCACGCGCTGACTGATTTTTGAGAGGCCGACCGTAATTCCGACCGGAAGATCGTAGCGGTAGACCGACGCGGTTAACGGGTCTGTGGTGGCAACAGGGCGCCACTGCTGCCGCGGCTCCTTCCATACCAGCAACGAACCACGGTGGTCGGCAGGATCGCAAATATCATGGGCAAGGTCAATCAACCATTTAGACGCCTCTTGGCGAGAATATCGAACGAAATCGTCGAGGGGTCCTCTGAGAAGGCAGATCGAGGGGGTAGATGGAGAGTTAGCGCCGGGGGTCATGGCTGTGGCGGCGAGGATGTCGTCGGAAATCGTTGGTGGTGCTACGGGATAGAGACGGACGGAGGGGGAGTTGACGCGGAGCTCAAGTATTCCTGTGAGATCCAGTGGAGTGGCATCGGGATAATTGGACGGTCCAGATGGAGGGATGGGAGGAAGGGATGGCAATGACATGGCGAGCTGAGCGAAACCAAAGTGTCTGATGTCCAGTCACGAACTGTGCAAGTCACCGGACAACAAAGAATAGATACTCCAAGGTTAGCGAGGAACAGACGGCGAGCGCAATGTCGAGGATGCTGTCGAGAGCAGAGAGGAAATGTTTCACTCTGCTCATCTGGACGTCGTGACCGGAAACTCCGGCCGATGGCGGGGGAGTCCGGTATCTTTAGCGTCTCCCCAGGGGAAATGACGTTTACACCATGGCAGGTACACTAACAATCCTCTCAAACTTTTTTTATGATTGTACAATCGGTGCCATCTTTGCGATGTTTCGAAGACTCGGCTCCATGAGCAGTCTGACAACGGACTACCAGAGCGAAAAGACAGAGGCAGGCCCGATGCAAGTACACGATTTCTACGCACTCGCAATGTCCGATAGCGTTCAGTGGAACATCGCTGTGCAAATCTCGGTTGCAGGCATCATATTTGGGGCGATTCATTGTACAGGATGGAACTTTTCATTTCCTACACATGCAGAAGCCGTTGTATGGAGGGTGTCTTCGGTGATTATCACTGCCGTTCCATTTGCAATGATATTGGAAAGCGGCTTTTCTTATATCAAAGACTACAGGTCTTCCGGATCTTTACATGATCTTTACAGCTTCCTATTTGACCTCCTGGGTGTTTTGATGGGCTACGTAGCTGGCCCGCTGTATGTACTAGCACGTTTGGGTCTTCTCTTCACCAGCAGCACGGGCGACAGTCCAATGGACGTCATTTCTACCACATATATGAATCTAATTATTAATGAGATACTGTACGGATTCGTGCGCGGTAACTTTAGGTGGTTGCCTCGACAAATGTCATATGTAGTTGTGGCATCGTCATTTAGCAGTCGCGTATCATAGCTACATATTGAGGACTAATTTGTTCTGTCGCCTTTAATCGCGTGTGTCGAAGCTAACTTTGAAGTGACCTTGAAAGTCTGTAATAGTTAGCAGGATCCTTTTGTCGTTCTGCACAGCCGTTCCATTTGCAATTGCGCTCGAACTCTTATTTTCCAAGCCAACTGAGTGGTGGTGTAGCTGTTGTTTGCCTAACAACTTATGCCTTAGCCTGTTTGAGGGCCTTGTGGGCTATGTAGCTTTGCCGCTGTATGTACTAGCACGTTTGGCCCTTCTGAAGGAAGCATTCATCGCGCTTCGAGATATTCCACGAGCAGCGCGGAGGGTGGTCTATTGAACATTATTTTTGCCGCATTTTCAATCGAAATTTCCACAACTTTGGTTACACTTCAAAGCTCTCCAACCGCATCATCGTTAAGAAAACACGTCTCACCTTCCAAAGTTCCAAAAAATCTAGAACGTCTCATACATTTTCCTTCAAATGTACTGTCGTGCTACGACTTCGGGAACTGAAATGACCTCTGAGATCTGAGGGTCGACGTCCATCGCCCGCGTGTCCAAACAGACGAAAGTTCAAAGGCCTGTGCGGACCCAAATGGGATAGCCGACGGCGGACACACTAGCCTTTCCGGGGATAAGTGACGTCAAAGGGCGCGATGGAGTCGCCGGACAAGCGTTTGCCCATGTGCACCGTTGGCTTATTTATGTAGAAGGTTTTTTGGTGAGCTTTTGAGAGAGAGCTATGTTTTTCTGGTAAGAATCTGAAGAAGAGACGTGCGCTGTCGTGCGAAAGAGAAAGCGGCACTGGCGTGCCTGAACACGTGATGGCCATCTGGCAAGTTTTTGAAGGACCTGGACAACCAACCAATTTGAGTGTGCGACGGCGAGCAACCACCTTCTGTCACACCCAACAAAAAAGCAAAAGCTGTCCTCAGCGCCGCCATAGACTCTCTCTCTCGCTCTCTACCCTAATTCACGAGCTTTCTACGATCTCGCCTCTATTATCGTCGTATCTTCTTCGAACACTCCAGTGAGAGCTAATAAACCCCCCTGAACACCCCTTCCTTGTCCGTTTCTCCTCTCACCATGCACCCTCTATCAAATCTCTTCGCAACATGTACAACGGCGTGCATAGTCCTCGCATTCCTGGCTGCTCAGGTTTCAGGTGAGCTGAGCACTCCCAGTTCTTACTTTGTTCCCCAGTGACAACCAATCTTCTCCACGCAGCATCATATTTCGTCATTAACGAGCCGCAAAGCAAAGAGCAGTGGGTGAACAATGCTGCCCACCTGGTATCATGGCAAAAGGGCGTGCTGGACGGTATCTACGGGTTCGACGTCGAGATGGCCCGCATGAGTCAGGACGGACTGACGCTGGTAGCAAGGAACGGTGAGTAACCCCCGCTCTTCCGCCATCTCCCTATCTCTTATCCCTGGCTCTTCTCGTTCCACGGGATAGTGCCAGCAACGCAGGGCAAGCTCAACTTAATGCTGCAAGACGTCCCGCCAGGCGACGACTACTTCCTCATCTTCATTAACTCGACGCTCGGCGTGCTGCATGCGACCTCGCAGATGTTTTCGGTCCTCGCCGCATCGTCCACGCCCACCGCTACACCTGCGAGCCCCGCAGGAGGCGTCCCCACCGTCACCGTCAGCGGCGGCCCGAACCCCACACAGCTGTTCGCCACCACCTTCCCGGCGATCGCCAACGGCGCCCTGGGTTTCGTCTCACCTCTGCTCGGGCTGCACGTCAATGCTATGCTCCTGACTGCACTAGGACTTCTGTTCGGTGCGGCGTGGACAGTAGGCTGTTGATGACGACCACGATTGCTGGCAGGCATTTTCGGCATCCCTGTAGAACCCCGTACCCCTTCTTCTCCATGGACTGCATTGATCATCATACCAACTATCATAACTATCGTACATATTATCATACCACGGACAAATATGCGTCGCCCGCGTCGTGCGGGGCACCTTATAGACTTACTTCGTACATACATTCCCTTCTTTCGCCTATAATGGCTCTTGGACATTTTTTTCTTCTTTACCGTCGGTTGCAGACGCGCGCATCGTAATTGGGGCTTACAATCATGATTACAATTTCTTGGGCATAAGGACGTCCGTCTCCATTCATCCAAACCCTCCAGGTGCCACATCACAGTCTAATCAGTAGCTCTAGTGCATATGATGACGCTAAGTACAAGTGCCCGCTGTCGCAGGAACCGAGGTTCCCTCAAAGATAGATACACGCATGCCCGGCATGCCTAGACGCTGTATTAATAGCTGTTGTCAGTATTATTAGAAATGACAATCTATCTGTTCTTTGTACGTTGACGGTCGTCTGACACCCACATCACCACATGTCCTGAGAAGATCCTGATTGGCAGGTATGACGACGATGAAGTATGCCTTTGCATACCCACTCCTCAGCTCTAGAGCGCATTGTCGATGTAGGTGTGGGGTGGCGAGGGAACTGACCGGTCCAGCAGGAAGCATGATATACATCAGCCTTCAGGAAGATACCGCCGGAGAAACTTGCACATGTATGTAAGATCGAAGCATCGACGAACAAAGAGCGGCTGAACATTGGCTGAACATTTTCCCATCGCAACAATCAGCACTGAGTGACGGCGATGGATCACCGTCGTGAGGCCCCGGTACGCTGACCCACGTGAGTATGTAGACGTAGACAAAAATAAAAAGACAAAGAGCGCTTCCGGGCGTGGTCGACAGGTATCCCGATGTTTTGATTACAGCGCTCGCTGTACATTTCTCGACAACAGACACTGCGCGGGTCAACCAAAACGTAATCGAAGAATGCCCAGTCCGATGTGTGTTTGGCAAGACCATATAGAATGAAAACTAAAATAGGACGAATTCAGCAATGAGGAAATGTCATGGAGCTGATCAGGACTTACGAGACGCAGACGAGAAGCCCAAGATAATTTTGGAATGACGGGCACAGGGTACAAACACCTGATCGACATTCACGGTCTCGTGTCTAAGGTCATACCCTTCCAGGCAAATTTCCTTAGAAGGGAGGAAGCACGATGCGCTAACAAACCGTTCAGACATCGTCAGCAGGTCAATGCATGGAGAGTTTACAGTTTGAAGGGCAATAGGATGGGTCTTGGAAGGTGATGATCTTGGAAGTCGCCATACAAACCGAAGAATAACGGTGGTGACGACAAAAGGGAGCATGCCGACGAAGAGGTTGTTCACAGCATGGAATGCACTCCAAACAACAAGTAGCATTGAGGCAGAGGTACGACATGAGGTACACGAATAGTAAAATTTTACTGCGCAGACAAAACGAAACACGTTAGAAAGACTTATGGCGGCAAAAACCACTCAGACATACCATAAATATCCCTGTATCATCTTCCCACCAAGAAATCACGAACAAAAAAAATGCGAGAAAAATAAGGAGGATGAAGAGGAAAAGCCGCCATCAGATACGTATCGAGCCCGTCCCTTTGTGTATAACAAGGTATGCGGTGCCGAACGGGCGATGTCAACGTCGCCTGCAGCAACCCCAGCCTCCGAAGAGGAGGGCAACCGCGGCTGGCTCAACGCGCTGCACCAAAAGTTATCGTCATGGGCGGTATTGATTGTGGAAGAATCAGAGAAAAAAGGAGGGGCGTGGGAGTGTCCTCCTTTTAAGCGAACAGAAAATGATGGTGCTCTCACGGTCAGCAGATGAGTGCACGGACCATTGCCGCTCCCTTCAAGCAGTAACTGTACTGAGTAAGCTACTGAGTACCTTCTACAACCACGTCTATGTGTTATTCCCGAAGTTATCTTTTCGAAGTTACTCATTTATCGTGATTGGGGTCTTGGAGGTCGATTCGCCCTCCTACGCGAGCTGGCGCCGTGGTTTTTGACGGGTAAGCGCGATTTCTTCTCTTTTTCCTTCCGCGCCTTCCAAACCCACCGACTTACATATGCATGTCTACTTTCAGCTTCAACCACCGCGGCGGAACGTCAAAGATTAGTGGTTCTTAGAGGCTATATAACGACGTATTAAAGGTACATGAGGAGGATCGGGTGGTACTGAGATGATCCTAATCCTGAGGACATCTCGAACTTGGAAAAACCGGGTGTCCGGGTGGCTGGTGGCTGGTGGCTGGCTGTCCGGCCAGACATCACGTGTACGCCTCTCTATAATGTCCCTCAATCATAATGTCCATCGCCCTAATGATACAATGCTGTTCTGTAAGTGTGTAAATATTCTTTAATATTGTTATATATCTCCAGCAGTAATATCTATGTATGTAAGTACTATCGAGGGTTTCATCCTATGAGCATGCACCAGCGAGATAAGTCAGAGACTCGAAGCCGCCACTGCTACCGCCCTTTATATATTGGGCGGGATTATTTTGAATTAAAATTTATGGTCCTGACACCCACCCTTCCCTAGATCTTTGTTAAGGATTCGAGAAAGGCGGGGAAAGTTGAAAGCAGCCATGTGTGTATGACTGCCTCATAATTTATGTATACTTATATATGTATTGTCTGTTAATTTAGTGAGATACTATCCTCCGGCAAGGGTTTATAATTTATAGGTACTAAGATATTTATGAATGGGTGGGCGGGCTTGGGGCGGGATCGACAACATATCTCATTGCAAAGGTGGCCGCCGGAGCCGGCAGTACATCTTCCCACTGCCCAAAATAGCCAGCCAGCCAGCCGCCAGCCGCCGGACACCCGGCTTTTCCAAATCTGAGATATTCTGCTAATCCTTACGCTCCGTTGTCGGAAACTTCCGAAATGCCTTATCATCATGCCGTTTTCGGTCACGTTTCCTGATCAGAACACAGCTTTTCAGAACTTTTCTCTATTCTGGCCGTTCTGTGCGGTAAATTTTGGGTATTTGAGGTTATTATGAGCTGCAATATACAAGGCATAACCATTCCGCCATTCTTGAAGGAGGGAGGTTGCTCTGAAGAAAAGTTGAGCAATCTGATCATGCTAACTTCCGCCCTTATCAGGCCTTATAAGGGCGATAATGCCGATAATGTAATTTGTGACCGAATCCGTGACGGCCATGCCTGATCAGGTTCCGCTCTGACTTGTAAAATGGCTCGACCTCCAACAACAACCCAATTCTTCTCAGGAAACATGGCAATACCATTGGGGAAGTTTCTAATGTTGAATGCATGTATCATTTGTTTCACAATCATGCTCAGCGTCGAGATAGCCAAAGCATTATCAGGATTTGTGACGCTCTGATTAGGGAATTTCCTTATAAGGCTTTCTGGAAGTTTCCGACAGTGGTTATTGAAATTGATCTCCCTTCATTGCGAGGGCTTCCGGGGATATCAGACTGATTACAGAGTTACAAGCGGAACTTGAAGCGCTTCTTGCGCTTCATTTCTTGCCGGAGAGGCATTCCTTATGGCTGAATTTTCGAAAAGGTGATATCTAGTGAATGTCTTGTTTGGCGGTCCGTAAAAAGTATAAGAACTAGATTTATATACTTCTACTCATTCTAAGTTTTCTCCTCCACGGTATGTACGCCGGGCCGGAATAGTAGAATACTGATATCGATGGTTTAGATTACGGTTCACCGAAAGAAGGAACGGCGGT
Organism: Flammula alnicola; assembly: GCA_015499995.1. NCBI lineage: Eukaryota > Fungi > Basidiomycota > Agaricomycetes > Agaricales > Strophariaceae > Flammula > Flammula alnicola. The sequence goes on along the minus strand of JADNRV010000213.1, from coordinate 33,780 downwards.
ATGACGAAAGGAATTGGAAATGCAACAAGGATATTCGAGCACTGGAAGATCAGAACAATTTTCTTTTGGGTGCGAAACAGGCGGCCAAGGTTGCACCCCTCTCCAAAAAAGAGTACTATCAACGCCCACAGCGCTGTCTGTCAAAGCACCGACTCTGATAGCGCCCAGAATGTACCTCATGCCGTTCATCCTCAGACGTGCGCATATGCAACCCAAACAGGTCTGTTGGATATGGAGCCAGGAGACTAAATGATCCAGCACTAGAAGCTTAAACACAACAGAACAGCCCCAATGGCAATCTCCAAACTGATCTTATTGTTCTACTTCCTTGAACGATGACTATTGTTGAATGTTCATTGTTGAGTGCCCATCATATCTACACACACAAAAGAACAGCCCCGACGGCAATCCTCAAGCTGATCTGATTGTGTCCTACTTGAACGATATCTATCTTGGCTAAAGCCATTCTGTCCAGCATGTCCAATCCTACCATACCCACAGACGTCCTGTCCCAAATTTTCGAGGGTGTTGTCGATGCCGACTCCTCTACTCTCTATACAGTACGATCTGTTAACCGGGAGTGGCTTGAAACCGCGGCTATAACTCCAAAACTCTGGTCGACCGTCAATCTTTCCCGTAAAATCCACTTTACTGACGCCGAGTATGTTCGCCTTCACCTCGAGAACGCAGGCGAGCTTCCGCTCTCAGTCGTGATTACCCTTCATGAAGATATTCCATACGATAACAATATTCCTGCCATAGGCTTGCTTAGGGAGCGAGTTCACAAAATCAAGTCGCTCACCCTGGACATGCCTTCTCGGGAGGCGTGGCAAAAGTTCGTCACCGGCATCGGGGAGGGTCAGCCTGCTCCCATCCTCGAACGATTCGTCCTAAGAGCCAAAGAGCAAGAGGATGATCCGAATTTTCATCTTTCGTACATAACGTTGGCGACTGCATTCAACCCTTCTCCGAACCTTACCCATCTCCAGCTTCCAGCGTGGCCCCTTCCAGCGCAGCCTCCTCCTCATCTCTCCACTGTAATATCACTCTCCCTCCTTACAAACTTCTATGAAGTCGATATCGCAGCCGTCATTACACTTATCCTCGCAGCACCCCGTCTTCAGGATTTCAATTTTAGGGTTGACGGAGAATATGGCCAAAGCGCTGATCCCCACTACACCAACATCATATCTGTACCTAACCTTCGCAAAGCCGATGTCACCTACCCTGGATACGGGGTCAATCTCTTGGGCAATTTCCGTTCGCCAGGACTCATAGATGCCCGTTTGGACGGGTATCGCGCGATGATGCCAGAGTCAGATTACGAGCTCGATGACTGGGGGTACGTTGCCACAGATCTAGCCGTCTACCAGGATTCTGAACGTTCTGGCGCTTCACTCCCCCAATATACGGCGTTTCGAACTTAGTCACGTTTTTCTGGAGCATCCGCACGAAGACTACCTTCGTATTCTCAGCGGTCAAATCTTTCCAGTCCTGGAAGAGTTGATCCTTGAACGAACCAACCTCTCCGATGCTGCCCTGATCGAAAGTGCGGGATTGCGCCCCAGCCTGAAGAAACTCGAATTGCGCAGGTGCAAGTACATTTCTGGGCATGGATTGCAAACCTTTGTTCAAGGAGGTGTTAGCAGTGATTTTTTACTGATCGTGAAGGCCTGTCGGGCTATTCAGAAGGAAGATGTCGAATGGCTTTCTTCAATCGTTCCCGTAGAATACACGGACACCTAGCTATTTGTTTTTTCGTCTTTATCTAAACAGAGACATAAAAAAATATTGGTTATTGGCAGAGTATTGATAAACGACTGCAAACTTGAATGAATGGCATTACGAATTTTGATTTGAACGATTTCCTGTTTGAAACTGACAGTGTGGTTAGCATGCGAGAATATAGGTTTCATGATCTCGCTAAATCAGACCGAAAGGAATCCTATCGAAATACCGAATTTTTCTAACAGCCTCTGTATCTCAGCTCTGGGTATACAAGCACCTCTTTTGCGCGTGGACCCACCTCGGAGTCTTCCGGACAGACAACGAGGGCAATAACAGCCGAGCAGGCATTTTCTTCCTTCCTTCTCAATTTGGACAGAAGCTGCGAGCCGCACATCACGCTGAGCAGGGGAACCAGGCTGTACATTTGGCTCAGGCAACTATGAACTCAAGGGTGGAGAATACAAAGAGCCGGGAGAATGGAAACGTCCAAACATGCCCGGGCGGGGTATGAGTGATTCTCCTTCTCAAGATTTGTTATACTCACCAATAATACACATCGGGTCTTCACTGCCGTCATTGTGGGTCCTTCAAAGTCCTGATCAATCCTAAAGCCTGGAAATCAGCACGAGCTGTCACCCTCAGTAAATCACAAAAGTCCGGCTGACTCACGTATATGTTCGTTCGGAGTCTGGTTTCTGTATTTCAGTCATGTATCGGTCAGACGGTTGCAGACTGATTTGATGGCAACATTTTTTCAAATATATGTCCCATTAACGTCTTGTAAAGGTCCGATAATAGTCGTGTTCTATGGTCAGGTTAGAGTTTGGTAAAAGTAATGAAATCGTCTCGTAGATTGTAATTGTATTCCGTAATGGCCGTACATGTCAAAGTACCATTGATCATCGTCTGAACCTTCTCTGTCTTCTACTACAAGCTCATTGCTCTCAATTCCACATTCCTCAGTATGAACATCAGGAAAAGTGGAGAATGGTAATCCGGTCTGAGCAATGGTAGTGTTGAAAGGCTCGAAACCTACAGTGAATGTTGGACTCGAAGCCTTCAAGAATCGGAAGATGCATCGAAATCTTCTAAGTCAAATGAAACTCCGACGCACGTGACCTTGTTGATTGTGGTTGAAGTCGACGTAGTTTGAACTTGAACTTCGTCTCTTTCAACCACCGCCACCACGATGACAACCACGAAGGCTTGTCCTCATCACTGCGCTGCCCAATGGCAACAAAAAAGAGGTAATGAGCACCCTCGTCACAATCTCGCTGCCCCGTATGCTACCACTAACCCATTCCAACCCCATTTCGTGCAGGAAACAGAGCTTGAGGCTGTCATCTCGCCCTCGCCCCCTTATTTGAGCAGCACAGGAGCAACTACGCGGCCTATGCAGCCCCACCCAATCCCGCCGCCACTTCGGACGACCTGTGAGTACGAACGACGACCATGAATGGAAGGGCCACCGGACAGCAGATACATCGCAGAACGGCCCAGCCCACAAAACACGGTATGTTTTCGGCCACGAGAATCTCTGTATTATGCATACTGATCATAAGGTACGCCGGCGGCGGTACCAGATCTTATTCCCTCTATCTTGAAAGACGCGCTGCTATACTCAACCGGCGTCCATTTGCCTCGAGTTCCAGAAAATGGTTCGTCGAGACTGTCTTTTCACCGTAGCTGTGCTCATTATGTTTTTTTAGCTTGACGAGCGGAGAGAAGGCAAGAAAACCTCATCTGAAAATATAACTTGAGTATCAGACTCCGGAGATTCTTATAGCTGTTTTATTCCTGTATTCTTATGCTCATATTGTTGTTTAATTTACATCTATCATAATATACTTTTGTGCTATGGAATGGCAGCAGTGGGAAAGCGAAGACTATTAACCGTCAAATACCGGACACTTACCGGATTTAAGCTGACTATGACCATATGCATAACTGACTGCGCCCTGACTAGTAGAAACAAGGGACATGACTATACACTGACTTCGAAAAGACGAAAATGAGAGGAACATGACTATAAACCTGACTTCAACTTGACTGTAAGGATGGCCGTGGGTTGCTTGGCAAGGCTTGGCACCTTACGCAGCCTGACTTACCCATGAGTATTCTGGCAGAACCCTAGTCCGACTATAGTCGATACAGACGACAAATTGGTCAGGTAATTGTATACTTGACTATTCTCGAACATTTAGCTTACATACACCTGATTTTTGGATTTACTGAGTGTCACCGCTCTGTCGGACTCGTCTCGTCCTTCGCACACAGTCTTTATCTGACTTTCTGATCACGACCATATTCCGCGAGACGTTGAAATATGGAGATAGACTAAGCTTGCTCCCCAACTTCTATAATGTCCATCTTCCCTGAAGAACAACTCGACTCACCAGTAGGCTATTTCCCCGCTCAGCTCGACCAAACCCTCAAGGATGGCCAATGGACGATAGCCCGCAAGCTTGCATGGGGCCCGCGATCATCCACCTGGCTCGCGCTCAATAATAGAGCAAGTGACTCATACAATGCGATCAAGATCTTTACTATTGCGGCAACGGAGGACTCGACGGGCAACAACGAGCGCAACCTCCTCCTCGGTCCTCTGAAGGATATAACGATAGGCATTCCCGAAATGCTGAGCTACTTTTACGAACACGATACCCAAGGGAAGAGGCATCTTTGTCTCGTCTTTCGCGTATATTCATCTTCAGTTGAGGATCTCCGCCTCACCAACACTTACGACGGGCAGTATTTGCCTCTCTATACTGTCCAAAAGATTGTAGGCGACATATCGGAAAGACTGTCCTTCCTTGCTGTGCACAAGATCATTCACGGCGGTGCGCATAATCGATTATTAATTATTATATTTCACTCTAGTTGATTGTATTCCTTTGTAGCTGTTATCGCAGATAATTTCCTCTTCTTGGGTGCCCAGACCAGTGATTCTATTCGGAAGATACTAAAGCAGTCCAAGAGCAAGAGAGCGGAGAAGATCGTGGCCAGCGATGGCGTCACATACCCTTCTGTCATATCTCAGCCCATCCCACATGGCTACACATGGGATTGTACAGAAGAAGATATTGAGTATGCAATCATCTACTTGAGCAATTTCGCACATGGTATGGATCCCGCTCATCTTCGTATTTACAAACTAAACGATATATGTATATTCTAGCACGTCCGATAGGAGGTGCTATGGCCTCAGACCCTCCCAAGGACTTCCTTGCCCCGGAAGTACTCCAAAGGGGAAGTGGAAGGATTGATGGCAAATCCGATGTATGGATGTTGGGATGCACCGTCAGTGCCTCTTTTCACTTTTCGCTTCCGCTACAGGCTTATTATCATCATCGACAGACATATTTTTTATTGACAGGGAGCCCACTTTTCTCTGATTCATACATCTCCTCGCCGGTCGCAACGGCAAGAGAGACTCTTCAAGTTGGGAAGCTCGAGAGTCTACTCACTGAATGCGGAAAGATACCAGAGCAAGATGTCTCTACCACCGCTTCGTTCCTGAGATCGTGTCTTGCGATCAAGCCCAAAGACAGGGCAAGTGCTCAGGAGATCCTTAACGGCAGCTGGGTCAAGGACCCCTGGGCATGAGGCTCGTGCGGTTGAAATCAGATCCCATTCATAGCTTAGTACAAAATCACTCAGCGCTGTTCCTCTGTAAAATGAAATACTGCATTTATTTTATACCCTTTTCTAAACAAGTTCGACTCGGAAGAGGACACTGGCAGGCTGAATGGAGTCGCAGTCACGGAATGATACCTTATTCCCGGGAGGGGCGTACAAGAGAGCTAGACTCGGGGGGCTCGAGAGCGATTCGCCCACGCAATAAATTAGATTTCCCGGTTCGAGTTTGGACCCACGGGATACTGATGTAAATGTGCAGAGGTGTTAAGAATCAAGATAGCAAAATCTGAGGCGCACGCCGAATCGAGCAAAGTATTGGGCGACTCGGAAAAAGGGAAAAAGCGGGAAGATAGTAAATATTTTAAGACGCAGGCACTCGGAAAATTTTCCTGGCGAGAAATCAATGAACGAAGTCACATCCGCAATACATTTTGTCTGTAGACAACAGACGACCGAGGGAGTCAAGGTTACTTGTACTTTATCAGCAATCCATGTCATTTGTTGCTTGCTACTGTCGATAAAACTGCTTGTTCAAGAAAGGAGAGTCCATGTCTCCTGGCGCCCGCAAAACAAAAAAAAAACACGAACGTGGCGAAGTCTCTAGGAACCTGGGTGTTAGTAGGTCTGCTCTTCCAATGTAATAGAACAACGAACTATGTGAGTGCGTGGGTGTCGCAAAGGTTATGGCCAATAATACGGGTCAAACGTATCAAAAGGCACCTTTGAGCCGTCATCGCCGCCCGTAGATGAAGAGCACGGTGGCACGGTAAAGTTAAAATTCTGCATCAAGAAAGTAAAAGATGTATGAAGTAGAACAGATCGCAAAAAAAGGCATCTTAAATCAGGTGAAATGATTACAGATAACACGCGAATAGTGAGAGGACGAAAGGTATCTGAAAAAAGAATACAGAGAATGCCCCAAACAGGATTTCAAGGATACATACATATGAGGGTTTTAAAAGACGCTTGTGACAGAGTGAAGACTTCCAGCGCATCCACAATCGCAGGACATGTCCAGACATTTAAGCCGCCAGTTCCAACAAATGTGACAGACATGGCCTCGTGGGTCGGTTTCTCCCGAGCGAGCGATATATATCAGCTCAACACCCATTCCCTAACGACTTCCCGTCCCCCAATTTCTGGATGGAGGAGCACGCTGGCCAGCCAGAACTGGAGTAACTTTCGCCGGCCGTCGAGGAAAGCGGGGCGGAAGCGAGCGAGAGGCGCTTTTGGAGGCAGGGAAGGGAGGAATGGAAGAAGAGTTCGCTAGATGAAAATAACAACAGATTAGTATGCGATGATATCAAGGAATGCGAGAAAAAAGGGTAAGATTGGCCAAGAGAAGAAATGAATCTGATACAGAAAAATGTCGTAGGAAAAGGAGGTAATTAGGGCGAAGGCAAGGAAGAAGAGAGTACCGAAGTGACTGGAATGGAGGGACAAAAAAGGAAGGGACGCACCGGCAAAGTCCTCCTCAACTTTTCATGAAGTTCTTCAAAAGCAGTATACCGCTTCAGGATGTGCATCGTGGTACCCTCCCGCGTCACAATTGCACAGTCGTACGCCACATATGCCCCGACCCCTTTGCCTGGTTTCCCAGCCCCATCACCGACCGTAGTCCATCCAGAAATACGCACGTCTTGAGCGAAGAGTTGGGAAACGTGAGATGATGATGAGGTTCCTGTGTTGTCGGCCAGGAATATATCGGCGGAGAAGATGGATTGAGGAGGCAGGGAACGTGGAGGTGGAGGAGCAGATCTTGGCGTTGAGGTATTCAGTCTCGATTTGGAGAGTTTAGATGGATGGCTTTGGCCTGTAGACCGTGAGCCGTGGTATACAGGCGTATTGGTTCGAGAGAACTACAGGAGGGTGACGTTAGATACGTTGAATAGAGGAGAACGAAGGCCAACCACGTACCTCATCAGTTTCATCCTCATAAGTCCTGCAAAGGTCATCGTAGAGTCTTGATTCCTCCTCGACGTTGATACCATCCGCGTTCGTTGTTGGGGGTATGAGTTCGAGTTTAGCGGTGCTGTGTGCGAAGGGGTGTACCGGGTCAGCTTGTGGCTGAAGTTCCGGCTCCGATGGCCGCTGGGGCTTCCTGGATGGTTGAGGTGTAGGATTGGGTTGGGGAGAGGAAGCAGAAGCGGAACCGCTGGCTGAGGCGTTGGAGACATAGACAGTGGTGCTTGGTGCTCGAGGGCGCAGTTTCAGAGTGCTTCTCTTTGACCCATCCGCCACTACAAGTGGTCCATTTGGTTTATCGGTATCGCTTTTCATGTACTCAACGCTCTCCGTTACTTTGGTGTCCGTGTCCAGTGGCGCAGAACAAGGCGTAAATATGCGAAACAGGCCCCGAACGTGGGTTTATAGATCTTTTCGTCAGATGATATGAATAAAGTGGGGGAACATATGGTCAGTGAGATAGGGACATAAATGATAGCATTCGCATGATAGTCCAAGTCGAACTAGACATACGGAAAAAAGGCTTGGAGACAATGCTGACCAATCACTTCTGACACATCGGCCCGGCAATCCGCCGCAACTTGACGGTCCTCTCCAACTGTCAAACTCTCCTTTGGTTGATCACTTCGATATCAGATTTTCGACTTTCCTGCTTTAAATGTGGAATCGAGGCTTGCGGTAGTCTTCATGTTGAATGAGTCTTGTCATATTGCAGTAAATCACTACGTATTCCCCAATGTAAATTTAGGAAACTTGTATTCAACATCGTTAGAAATCATACGGAAAGGGTATTTAGAGCTATAAATTGCGTGATATTATCTCCCGAAGAGCTTAGAGCCGCGAAAATGGATGGCTGACGCAAATCAGGATTCAGGATGCATTAGTATTTTGTTTCTCCTGTGGTTGACAGGCTTAAGGGAACAAGGAACGGCTATGTAAGTACCTCCCCGAGTCGATCTTGCATCCTGCGCTCGTTAATCATTTCAATCCTCGCCTCTCCACAGGCGCCGAGTCTTAGTTACCCCTCCAACACAACACGAAAGCACCGACCCCAAACCATGATCCACTACATGCTCAACTTCAACCTCTTCGCCATCCTTCTCAGCATGGCAGTTCTCATTCACGCCCGCGCCAGTCCATTGGGGACCCCAACCTCATTTGTCTGCCCTCCCACGGACCTTGCCGCATTTTCCCTAGGACCCAACGACGTGAACGAGGACCCCATCTTCTGCTCGTACCCAATCTTTGCCGGATAGGATCCTCATGACTTCTTCTGCACATACTCCGAGGTATGCTTTCTCTCCATGAGTGGCTCTGATGACTGCTCATATTTTATACTTGAACCAGATGACCGGAGCCCTGGAAGAGGATAACGACGCAGGCTTTTGCCCGGGAAGTGCAGTACCGGCGACCATTGGTCGGCGTAACGCACATGCTCCCCTTCCAACGCGGCCACAAAACACTGTCCGGAATTCCCGATGGTCCGACCGACAAGGCTTACCTCAAGAAGCGCCGTGCCGTCCCCGAGCCTGTGCTCTGAGCGAGTTGCTCGGAAAGGGTGCGTTTTTTTTGCCTTTCCCAGATATTCTTCCTCCTGTTTCTACCGACATTTGCACATTTCTTCATTGGAACAATCTTATACATAAAGTACAATACATCGATTTTTATTTTAATTAGATAATGGATTCTTGGTATTCCTCGACCGTTTCTGAGACTGCGGGAAAGTAGCGTAACAGAATTTGAGCCTTACAGAACGCAGCGTTTTACAGTTTTGTTTTACGTGACTCAATTTACGACTATCTCCTCAACGCTTAATACAGACAAATTCCCAGGTGTGGCTTCTATGTATCCATGTTCTACAGTTGGGCCCAATACCATGTAACGAATACTGAGAGTTAGAGACATATTATTGTCTGTGTCCAGCGCTTCACAAACGCCGCCCACTTACTTGCAGAAGAAAATCAATCTCTTAGATAAGATACTTACACGAAGAGTGTCTAGCAAATGCGCACATATACACAGGCGATGCAGATATTGGCAGAATTATCAATACGGGCGCTTATGTAAATCCACAGTATCCGTATGTAAATGGACTGTTGTACATATTTATAAGAGCGAGACATCTACTGGTTTCCCAGATTCAATATTCGTGAAAGGTGTGATACATGGGGATTTAAGATGGCCATTAACAGTGAGCTGTCGTGGATGTCAGTGTCTCTCAGAGTCAATGATCGATGGACGAATGACAATACCGAGGTCGTGGGAAGTGGCTGTGCAGCCGCGCCGCGCGGGAAGAAATGGCTTCGAGATTGCTATGAACATGATAAATTTTCATAAATCTGTGTTTGTATAATATGCATTGACAGACTTGATGAAGACATGCAGAATGAGAAAAACACACTGACGAATTTTTTTTGGATCAGCCGGCCTCACGAAAACCAATTTCGTCAGGGATTGAAATGGTACAACACGCTAGGACATCTAGATCTCAAACTTGGAAAAACCGGGTGTCCGGGGGTGGCTGGCTGATAAAATCTGGGAGTTGGAAAACACGGCTGGGTCCACGGCGATCAGAACGGCGGCAAAGTCCGGCAGTCAGGTGAGCGCGGCCGCCCCGTCCTGATGTGTCCTCGCGCCTCCTCCGACTCGCGCGTCGCTTCCTTTCTCCTCCGGTCCATTTTCCCGCCTCTCTTCATGTGCGATACCTACACGCCAACTGAACAACTGCCAAAACTTGCACCAGAATTTGCCTCGATGGCCGTATTATCGTCGACAACGAACGCGGCAGCGGCGGCAACATCATTGCATTGAGGAGAGGTAGCGGTGATACATGTACGACCAAGAGAGGTAGCAGTGGCATCAGCGCACGTACAACAGCGGCAGTGGCCCACGACCAGGAGATATAGCAGCAACCCAAAGCAGAAGCCCCACCACCACCCTTTCGATGCGAGGTCGGAGACGAGGGTGCAGGAGCAAAACCGAAGGCGCTGGAAAGCGACCCGAGGTGCAGCAGCATTTGTATACTGCTGGCGCTTGCGGATCTTCGTGCTGTCTCACCACCCTTACCTCTTCGTCGAAGCGCCGTTACTGTCTCCCCGACTTCATCACTCCACCCTCTTCATTTGGCAATGGCCAGCCACTCTTGCGTCGCCACACAGCTCTACCTTAGGACCCGCCTTTCCTTAATACCTTTTTCAGTGTTACATAGTAGCATATAGTCATTGAATTATATCTTGATCTGATTCCAGAGAACACGAAAGCGGAGAGGCGTTCAGACCATGCCTCCCATTATCCCCTAGCGCGCAAGTCCCATGACCGGGTGGAAAGTCGCCGCCATCCCGCCGCTGCGATCGCCGTTGCGATCGCCGTTTTTTGATGCCGTTTTTTCCAACTCCCAGATGTCCTCGGCTGGCTGGCTGTCCGGCCAGACATCACGGCTCTGCGGCTTCCTCCGGATTATGTCATCGGAGAACGCAAGCAGTGTTTCATGCGCTGGAGTTCTGCCCGCCTTGCATCATCCCGGCTCGCACCAACTTCCATGGCGCCAACATCGCCCATCCTGACGCCTGACGATTTCCACTTCAGCTCCATAGAGACTACCGAGGATATGACACGTTACGTCCCCGGGGGTTATCACCCTATTGTTATCGGCGACATCCTCAGCCCGTCTGCCGAAAACAGTGAGAGCACGTCACGCCAGTATAGAATCATGCACAAGCTAGGCTTTGGGTCATACGCGACGGTGTGGCTGGCCCAGAAGACAGATTCAAGCAAAGCATTCGTTGCGGTCAAGGTCACAACGGCTGATGGTGGTCTGACGAGGGAAGCCGCCATGCTCGAAGCCGCCTCTAAGATGCAAACCAACGACAGACAACCACCCCATGTCCTGACCCTGTTGGACCATTTCACTTTGCATGGCCCCAATGGCGCCCATTCTGTCCTGGTGACGGACGTTGTCGCCCCCTCACTTTCACTTCTATCCCATAAATCCCTCCCACTTTGGCGCAAAGCTGCCGCGCATGGCCTTACGCAAGCTGTAGCGAACTTACATACTGCGGGAATAGTTCACGGAGGTGGGCTGTCTGCTCCCATTGTCAACGATCCTGCTGACCCTCCTCTAGACCTGCACCTCGGGAACGTCGGGTTTGCCATCCCGCAGCTCGGCGACCAGGACCCGCACCGCGTTATGCTAGACCTCAGCTCACATGAGCTTACCATTGTTCTGCCTACCTCTGCTGCAAACCAAACTCCTTCATTACCCGCTTACGTCGTCGCGCCATGCGATCTTTCGACGTACTATGACAGGATCGCCCGCTCAGACCTCCCTGAAACGAAGATATTTGACTTCGGCAGCGGTGAGCCACTCTTTGCTGACCCACACCGCTTTCTGACCATGCCTCCTGCAGCGCATGAAACTGGCACACTACCCCTGAGCTTCCAATGCGCGGTGGAAGCCTGTGCTCCAGAGGTGGTTTTCGCGATAGTTGTCGAGAAGACCGTTAACCCACCCGTTGAGCCTCCAGCCGACGTCTGGGCCCTCGGTGCCGCTGTGCGTCCTATCCCCCTTTCCCCTCCCACACTGACGCTGATCCATGAGATCAGATCTACGAGGTCGTCGCTGGATCTTCACTCTTCTATCGCGTTGGCTTGACCGGCCTTCCCCGTCGAATGGCTGCCATGGCCTGCTCCCTACCGGCAGGATGGCAGAATTGGTATGCCGGCCTATCCGATGCACCAGAAGTCTCGCCCAGCAGTGCAGATGCGTGGTGGGCATCACGTCGGGAAAGGCTCCGCCCGAATTGTGCAGACGAGGCAGATACAGACGCCTTGATTACGCTCTTGAGGAAGGTGTTGGTCCTCGACCCCGCTTCACGGCCAATGGCAGCAGAGGTCGTACAAGATCCATGGTTTCTACATGCTGCACCTATGTTGAAGCACATGAATGTTGCACAATATCAGAGCCTCTAACATAGAACGGGTACGTTTTCTTCTTTCTTTATTCCCTTCTCTTTGATTCTCTTTATTTTCTCCCTTTCCTCGTTTTCGGTCCATCTGCGATTTCTGATTTCGGTGCTGCGTTTAAGTTCGCGTACCTACATATCTGGGTTCGGATCGTTGATATCGACATATTAATTCCTTCGCCGTGGATGGAGTGCCAATTGTCTTCCACTCTCCCTGCTCCTTTCTGCATTCTGCGTTCTGCGTTCTGCGAGTCCACTTTTCATTTTTCATTTTCCATTCTCTTACGCCTAACGACTGCTAACTCTCGAACTTTCTCTGCGCAGATGGCTCAAACACCCTATTCGTTCCCGCCCTCTTCTCGTCGCGCATCAGTCGCTTTTATGATTCGGAGATTTGAAATATCAGCAGCACCTACTTACGAATCGCCGGACATCCCAAACTGCATCACCCACCCAAAATATGTTCACAAAATGTGTTCATGCTTTTTCAGTCGTGTCACGGTCCGTACCGTGAACGAGATTTTCTGGCTGCAATCTTCATCGCGCGGGACCTCTTGTCATTGACTTTGTTGGGTCGCTTCCGTTCAGCCTAGAGTTCTGTAAGTATTCTGTTCTCGTTGCCTTGCCCATTTGCTTGCGCGGTTTTTTTTTGATCAGTTTAGGGGTTTCTTCCTTTAATCGTAAATCTACTGAAATAAGTATCCTGCGCTGTAATACTACACGAGAAAAGAAAAAAATGAAGAACTTATGCCTAAAACAACCTGATTCACCATCTAGCAGAAACACATACCGTCACGCCAATCATCGCGCACCTCTGCGGGTGTGAGTCCATCTCGAGTCCAGAACACGTTGCCCTCTTCCAAATCCACCGTAATGCATTACCCGATCGCTTCACCGCTCAATCCTTTCCCTCGCCGTCTTCTTTAGATTTTTCGCCGACTGGTATTCGCAAGGTGTTTGTCGGCCAGAGTTTCAGTCGTTCCCAAGTGCAGGACTTGCAGACGCGTCTTCGCGCTGCCGTTCAATGCAGAGACGAGGCTTTAACGCAGTCAGTCCACATCGCCGCTAGTAGGGACCGAAGGATCGCCGTTGCGCACTCGCTCGAAGCCAGGAACCAGTCCTCCGCCCAGACGACAAGCGAGCTTGAAGACCCGAGAAGAGAGATGGAAGAAGCATTTCCGGATGGAGCCACTGCAAAGGATCAGGAACTTAGTGGGGCAAAGGAAGACTAGTCAGTAGTCATCACTTGCACAGGAACGGAAGCTACACGCTGCCACACGGCAAGCGCTGCATGCGGCGCAAGATAGCTTGCGCGCTCGACATAGCCACAGCGCAAAAAGTTGACAGATCAGCCCGTGGCATTTATACTAGGTGTCAGCGCGTCCCAATGTTCTGTAAATATTATTATATTCATGCACGGCAAGGTAGGCGGAGCGATGCCTTCCTTTGAATAGATGTTTTAGATGAATATATTATCTTCCAGCTTGGGTTCTACATACGATAGCTTTGTACATTGATCCGTTCGGGTGCATAGTTTGCTGGGATGCTGTGTAGTCGAGATGCGTACTTACGACAGCGGAGAAACTGATATTAAGCCATGCTCTCCTGGCAGTTGTCGCGCGAGGCCCCCCGACAAACCTTTCCAACAGGATATATCGGACGTTCATGGTTGACGTTGATATGATGAAGTCCCTTGCTTGTTAGATAAGGGCTACCAAACATTGACTTCGACATCTTTCGTCCACAGCAGAGTCGGTTTCACAAGACTATGCGTATTTTCCAGGTTCGTTACCCTTCTGGAGGCTCTTTGTAGTTGACTCAAACCACACCGAATCCGGCAGACCCGCTCAGGAATGCGTGTTACAATGGATGGCCATTGGACTTGAGATGTAGTGGCGGAAGGAGAAAGAACGTAATCCTTGCCGATGAACTGCAATCTTCAATACTCGTGACAAATTGCAAGCGCAATAATACATGTATCTATCTATGATTCTGGAAGTAAAACTCGTAAGCTAAAGGTCTGAAAGTGAAAGCTGAAAGGGATATAATCTTTCTGATGGGCTGAGAGACAGTAAGCACAATGCTACAGCGAAATCTCCCTTGTCAAGCTAAGTCTCCCTGTCGCAGCGTTCCAAGATCGTTTGCCTCGGCGTTCGCGATTGCGGCCTTAATTGCCTCGCTGTTGAACTTTTGCTCTTTCTTCGAATGCAGGAAGTATGAATGGTATCCTTTGGCCGGCTCGCCGTTCACCGCGAAAATGTGGACTACTGCGCCGTAGTGACGGGGGTTGCATGCCCAGTTGTCGTCGGTACAGACATATACCGACAGGTGTTCGCCCTGGGTGGCATAGCTCGCATGCGTGGATATATGGTTCCCTTTACTGTTTTGTGTGTCAGTAAACACGACATGTGGAAGAGAATGCAGACGGACGTCACAATGAGACGGGTACCAGGGGGGGGAGCATGTGTCTCCAATGGCAGCATGGGGGGGGAGTGAATGTCCTGCGGCGGCAGAGGTATCAATTAGCATTTTATCAAGCAATGCACAAAGAATGCCAACGCACTCCAACGTCCGCGTTCCACTTGCCCAAAAATGCCTCCAGAACCTTGAGCTCGTTCTTGAGTTCGGTCTTCTTGTTCGGGGCCTCGTACAGGTAGTAGACGGTGCCACCCTGCACCTTTGCGAAGCCGGGATGCCCAGTAGACATGCAAGCAAATACTGACGGTCGCAACTTGCCGGGATTTGTAAGTACATAAGGGGCAAGCGGCCGAGCATCCGCTGAAATCATACCTGTAACTTTAAGGAAACCGCGTTGCCGGAAAGGTGACGATGACGACGTGAGATGATAAGAGTGCGATAAAAATAGAAATGGGCGAGAAAGGAGTAGCGAATACACTGAGTTGACACTGAGGAAATATCGAAGAAATAAGGTCCTTTTATATAACCGAGAAGGGATCGAGAGGATGACAGAAATATCGGACAAGACTGGAAACGGAGGCGGGCAGAAAGGATTGTAGACTAGACGAGGCTCGGGAAGCGAGATATAATTAAAATGCTATTTTAGCAAGTGGAAGGATTTGGAACTGGCGAGTACGAGAGGCTGAGGGAGATAATAATAGAATCAAAGTGCTCGCCGAGCGGCAAAGCCCAACGATAAGGTCACAAGGACTCAGACTGCCCAAGAATTGCATCGGATCGTCACCCTGAGGCCCGAGGGCATACAGCCTACAGAAACTGAGACATGTCTGTGACCATGGAACCACTTCTCATAAGAGGTAAACATCCCTATTGACCACCATCATTTCGACTCCCACTACTACGGTGCGCACTACCCTCAGTTTACTCGCTATCTATCTGAATGTCGCGTCTCTGGCGGGTGCCATTCCGTATTGCACTCCCGGCCCCTGGCGGTGCTGCAATCATTTCGAATCTATGGTGCTATCAATTTCCACTTCTCCCAGGCATCGCCCGTCGTCGATAAAATATTGTGCGATAGCTCTCTGCTTTAGAATGGAACATTTTAAATCTACTAGGGGTCCCACTGCCGGCCGATAGCACAAGTGTTCCAGTCGGGAGTAAGCGATCTTCCTGATACCCATGTTATATATCTTTCTTCGAAGTCATTAGTACGCTAATGGATTCTGTAGCTAATTGCTCGCCACCGACGCTATCCTCTGATGGAATTTATGACCCGCCTGCGCTCGGATGAGTATTACTTCAAAGATGCGAGAAAGGTGTCCCTGCAAACGCGGATACCCATATTTAACGCGCTTTTTCTGTTTGTAGTGGTGGTGGTGCTGTGCTACGCTGCGCGGGTACCAACCCAGCCTATGTGAGTCGCAAGATCATATATGAGTCGAGGGTCGGTATTGATTTTGGCGATAGTATGGCATCGTTGCATTCGATTGCGGTTCTTATACGTCTTTCTAGAGCAATTTGTGGGCCGCTCCCGAATTAAATGGCCCGGAGGGGTAAAACATACTTGACTTGATCTATGAAGAAGGCTATTAGTAGTATAAGGAAAATGTATTCCAGTGAAACGCACACAGAGAAGAGAGTAACGGGAAGGAAAATATACATCTCATATGATTGAATACGAAGACTAACTCGCAGGCCGTCGTAGATTTCACCAAACATCCTACGAAGACTCAACGAACATCCTCTCACTTTCGCCGATGCCGGCGATTATATACGGACATTGAGAGCCCACGAACCGTCCTGGATCTCAATGTGGGTCTCAAACTATTCATCAGGCCAGAGGTGATCAAAGTGGGTGCATGAAAGCGCCATCGTTCTCGCCACCTGAGGTTGGAAATTAGACAGAGCTTCTACTCATCTTGTAGGCCGCTGGGTAGCGATAATATAACGGCGGAGAGAGATCACGCACAGACCCTTGTCAAAATCCACCTGGCAGTTCTGTTCGTTATGTGCACCACCCTCAGCATCCTCGCTGTCTTCCTGTCTTTTTCTACCCTGTCAATGGCAAGTGGTGTATCTGAATTGCTTTCCTGGCCCATGGCAGTGGTGTGACTGCGCCTAACCAGTGGTGCGTGTCTTCGTACTTCTTTGATAAATCTCCCGCCTCAATACATTCCTAATACCATTTATCCATGGATCTCGCCACAGGAATGGACACAGTACAGCAACATACCCAGGATGGTACTTCCTCTCAACAGTGGTCCTGTTGGGTGTAAGTCCACTCATAACCTCTTCCTCGCAAAGCCGGTACTGACCATTTTTACTGATGCGTCTGCCTCCGGCCAGGCACCACCTGGTTCTACAAGTAAAAAAGGTGCAGGAAAATGTCTGCTATGGGACCAGATCGAGGAACGACATGCAGCCGAGGTCTGCTCTTTTGCCCTTTTTAATAGATATACACAAATGATAATAGATTAAAGCCGCTGCCGATAAAGCAATAACCCAGTACAAGCGCGACCATCCGGACATCGACGAGAAAGAAATCCAAGTCGACCTTCCCGTCGCTCCACGGCAGCCGAATGCCTTAGGCGCAGCAGGTATTGCTCCTCCCCCGTACCAGCCACCTGCCAATCGGTATAATTACGCAGCTCAGGCTGAGGGCTTTGCTCAACAAATTTCTTCGCTGACCCACGAATCGCCGCTCAAGAGGCCGAGGCCCCTCGACTTTCGCAGATACGCGAGGAACATGCCCATGTGATGCAGACGGCAAGAAATGCAGAGGGATGGGCAGCGCGAACTCCAGGAACAACACCAGCAACGCGAAGAGATGTGCAAGCCGCTCGGAACCAGCTCGTGACAGATGTGGCGATTGCTAACGCGAATTTACAGTATCAGATGAGGATGGAGCAAGACCGACTCGCGCTGCAGCAGGAGCTGCTTGCCCGCGCAGAAGAGGAGCAGATCGACCGCGAGCGGCTGTATCAGGAAGCTTTGATAAGGCATCGGGAGGAGCGCGCTAGGCAAGTCCAGCGAGGTAGGACTAGGGCGTGTGCTACTGCTGCTGCCCCGGCTCCTCCTGAAGCGCTGCCGGTGCAAGCAATGGGGGCAGGTCGGCGCAGACGAGCACCGCGTTAAACGCGGAAGCTTGGACCATGTTGTCTACAGCTACCCTTTCGTTTTTCTTCCTTCTCCGATGCCCACCTCTACATTCCCTTTGTTGTTCCGTTTTCACATTTTTGTTATGGCCCTTTGCCTCCGTTTTCTTTTTTTCTACTTCCTGTCCTATACATTCAGTGGACATGAACGATGTCACTGATCAAGTTGATGCGATACAAATTCATGACCAAGAAGCAGTGCCTGTGCGGACCGTTGATATCACACTTGAATTTTGACCTTGACTTGAGGTAAAACAGAATACCAAAATGCGAACAAGCAGACTGGAAAAAATACACTGGATAATTCGGAACTTTGCTCTGCTGAGGGATTTGTTTCTGATCCGACACGGGTGTGAAACCGAGCGCTGCTATTAAGTAAGACTTGAGTCATGACCAAACTTTAAGTGGTGGAGGTGGAGCCGAAGAAAGAAGCGAATGCCCATGTAATATGACTCTTAAGCCATGGGAATATCAGCTGTCATAGATCGCGTCGCGACTGGTTTTTTCTGCTGTCGTAAATCCTTCAGATTCCTTCTACTACTTGTCTACTACTTCAGTTCAAGGTAAGAGTCGTTGATCCATTCTGTTTGTCCGATGCATGCAATGAGAATCATATATGATTTCGCGTTGTTTTCTCTTATCTTTTCCCCGAGATTGAGACCTCTACCGTTTCATATCTCGCGATCTCTGCTATGAAAGCCGGCCTCGAGTCTCCTGTTCCCTTCGTATCGTCCAGACTCCGCGCGTCCTTTTCAATCTCGTTTTTGTTTCATCCCAAAACTACAGTTGACATTCTTGAAATTTACTGTAGGTCTTTCCCCGTATTTCATTAGCCTGCAAACCAAACTCCATCAAAATGGGTACTTGCGGTCTCTTGGGTTTCATCATCCTTGGCCAGCGTCACGCCGCCTACAACCACTGGGATTCATATCCTCATGGTCTTGGCAAAAACGTCGTCGAGTTTATCTTAAGTCTCACACCTGAAGATTATGCCACAATGGCTCGTCTCGTCGCCGAAATTACTTGGGTGGATTCCGAATCGAAACCCAGCCTCGAACTGCAGGAGCGCTACCAAAAGTTGGGCTTCGCTGACACGAAAGTTAGCAATGGCAGCCTAGACGAGTGGTACTGTCTTTTGCGTAAGACGCAAGGGGCCGCTGCGCTCCCTGCTATTCAGAGAGGAGAGCTCAAGCATATGGAAGAAGCAGGTAAGTTTTCGACAACAATTTGCTTCTTATTCCTTGCCGCTGACTTTATTGACAGTCCTCGAAGAAGATGATGATTGGGAATGGGCATATTTCATCGACTTTGAGAACCAGATGTTAGAGACGTGGGAACCTGAACATCTTTTGAACGTAGTAACGTTCGAGGAGCTAGTCAAGGATGGCGTTGAGAGATACCTGGCACGGGTTAATGGGGAAGAAGAAGACGAGGAGGAGGAGGAGGAGGATGAAGAGAGCGAGGAAGAAGAGAGCGAGGAAGAAGAAGCTTGAAGGGAAATGGCGAGGTCGTGTCGGATCAGAAACAAATCCCTCAGCAGAGCAAAGTTCCGAATTATCCAGTGTATTTTTCCAGTCTGCTTGTTCGCATTTTGGTATTCTGTTTTACCTCAAGTCAAGGTCAAAATTCAAGTGTGATATCAACGGTCCGCACAGGCACTGCTTCTTGGTCATGAATTTGTATCGCATCAACTTGATCAGTGACATCGTTCATGTCCACTGAATGTATAGGACAGGAAGTAGAAAAAAAGAAAACGGAGGCAAAGGGCCATAACAAAAATGTGAAAACGGAACAACAAAGGGAATGTAGAGGTGGGCATCGGAGAAGGAAGAAAAACGAAAGGGTAGCTGTAGACAACATGGTCCAAGCTTCCGCGTTTAACGCGGTGCTCGTCTGCGCCGACCTGCCCCCATTGCTTGCACCGGCAGCGCTTCAGGAGGAGCCGGGGCAGCAGCAGTAGCACACGCCCTAGTCCTACCTCGCTGGACTTGCCTAGCGCGCTCCTCCCGATGCCTTATCAAAGCTTCCTGATACAGCCGCTCGCGGTCGATCTGCTCCTCTTCTGCGCGGGCAAGCAGCTCCTGCTGCAGCGCGAGTCGGTCTTGCTCCATCCTCATCTGATACTGTAAATTCGCGTTAGCAATCGCCACATCTGTCACGAGCTGGTTCCGAGCGGCTTGCACATCTCTTCGCGTTGCTGGTGTTGTTCCTGGAGTTCGCGCTGCCCATCCCTCTGCATTTCTTGCCGTCTGCATCACATGGGCATGTTCCTCGCGTATCTGCGAAAGTCGAGGGGCCTCGGCCTCTTGAGCGGCGATTCGTGGGTCAGCGAAGAAATTTGTTGAGCAAAGCCCTCAGCCTGAGCTGCGTAATTATACCGATTGGCAGGTGGCTGGTACGGGGGAGGAGCAATACCTGCTGCGCCTAAGGCATTCGGCTGCCGTGGAGCGACGGGAAGGTCGACTTGGATTTCTTTCTCGTCGATGTCCGGATGGTCGCGCTTGTACTGGGTTATTGCTTTATCGGCAGCGGCTTTAATCTATTATCATTTGTGTATATCTATTAAAAAGGGCAAAAGAGCAGACCTCGGCTGCATGTCGTTCCTCGATCTGGTCCCATAGCAGACATTTTCCTGCACCTTTTTTACTTGTAGAACCAGGTGGTGCCTGGCCGGAGGCAGACGCATCAGTAAAAATGGTCAGTACCGGCTTTGCGAGGAAGAGGTTATGAGTGGACTTACACCCAACAGGACCACTGTTGAGAGGAAGTACCATCCTGGGTATGTTGCTGTACTGTGTCCATTCCTGTGGCGAGATCCATGGATAAATGGTATTAGGAATGTATTGAGGCGGGAGATTTATCAAAGAAGTACGAAGACACGCACCACTGGTTAGGCGCAGTCACACCACTGCCATGGGCCAGGAAAGCAATTCAGATACACCACTTGCCATTGACAGGGTAGAAAAAGACAGGAAGACAGCGAGGATGCTGAGGGTGGTGCACATAACGAACAGAACTGCCAGGTGGATTTTGACAAGGGTCTGTGCGTGATCTCTCTCCGCCGTTATATTATCGCTACCCAGCGGCCTACAAGATGAGTAGAAGCTCTGTCTAATTTCCAACCTCAGGTGGCGAGAACGATGGCGCTTTCATGCACCCACTTTGATCACCTCTGGCCTGATGAATAGTTTGAGACCCACATTGAGATCCAGGACGGTTCGTGGGCTCTCAATGTCCGTATATAATCGCCGGCATCGGCGAAAGTGAGAGGATGTTCGTTGAGTCTTCGTAGGATGTTTGGTGAAATCTACGACGGCCTGCGAGTTAGTCTTCGTATTCAATCATATGAGATGTATATTTTCCTTCCCGTTACTCTCTTCTCTGTGTGCGTTTCACTGGAATACATTTTCCTTATACTACTAATAGCCTTCTTCATAGATCAAGTCAAGTATGTTTTACCCCTCCGGGCCATTTAATTCGGGAGCGGCCCACAAATTGCTCTAGAAAGACGTATAAGAACCGCAATCGAATGCAACGATGCCATACTATCGCCAAAATCAATACCGACCCTCGACTCATATATGATCTTGCGACTCACATAGGCTGGGTTGGTACCCGCGCAGCGTAGCACAGCACCACCACCACTACAAACAGAAAAAGCGCGTTAAATATGGGTATCCGCGTTTGCAGGGACACCTTTCTCGCATCTTTGAAGTAATACTCATCCGAGCGCAGGCGGGTCATAAATTCCATCAGAGGATAGCGTCGGTGGCGAGCAATTAGCTACAGAATCCATTAGCGTACTAATGACTTCGAAGAAAGATATATAACATGGGTATCAGGAAGATCGCTTACTCCCGACTGGAACACTTGTGCTATCGGCCGGCAGTGGGACCCCTAGTAGATTTAAAATGTTCCATTCTAAAGCAGAGAGCTATCGCACAATATTTTATCGACGACGGGCGATGCCTGGGAGAAGTGGAAATTGATAGCACCATAGATTCGAAATGATTGCAGCACCGCCAGGGGCCGGGAGTGCAATACGGAATGGCACCCGCCAGAGACGCGACATTCAGATAGATAGCGAGTAAACTGAGGGTAGTGCGCACCGTAGTAGTGGGAGTCGAAATGATGGTGGTCAATAGGGATGTTTACCTCTTATGAGAAGTGGTTCCATGGTCACAGACATGTCTCAGTTTCTGTAGGCTGTATGCCCTCGGGCCTCAGGGTGACGATCCGATGCAATTCTTGGGCAGTCTGAGTCCTTGTGACCTTATCGTTGGGCTTTGCCGCTCGGCGAGCACTTTGATTCTATTATTATCTCCCTCAGCCTCTCGTACTCGCCAGTTCCAAATCCTTCCACTTGCTAAAATAGCATTTTAATTATATCTCGCTTCCCGAGCCTCGTCTAGTCTACAATCCTTTCTGCCCGCCTCCGTTTCCAGTCTTGTCCGATATTTCTGTCATCCTCTCGATCCCTTCTCGGTTATATAAAAGGACCTTATTTCTTCGATATTTCCTCAGTGTCAACTCAGTGTATTCGCTACTCCTTTCTCGCCCATTTCTATTTTTATCGCACTCTTATCATCTCACGTCGTCATCGTCACCTTTCCGGCAACGCGGTTTCCTTAAAGTTACAGGTATGATTTCAGCGGATGCTCGGCCGCTTGCCCCTTATGTACTTACAAATCCCGGCAAGTTGCGACCGTCAGTATTTGCTTGCATGTCTACTGGGCATCCCGGCTTCGCAAAGGTGCAGGGTGGCACCGTCTACTACCTGTACGAGGCCCCGAACAAGAAGACCGAACTCAAGAACGAGCTCAAGGTTCTGGAGGCATTTTTGGGCAAGTGGAACGCGGAC
Source organism: Flammula alnicola (assembly GCA_015499995.1). Taxonomy (NCBI): domain Eukaryota; kingdom Fungi; phylum Basidiomycota; class Agaricomycetes; order Agaricales; family Strophariaceae; genus Flammula; species Flammula alnicola. The sequence goes on along the minus strand of JADNRV010000213.1, from coordinate 11,053 downwards.
GTTGGAGTGCGTTGGCATTCTTTGTGCATTGCTTGATAAAATGCTAATTGATACCTCTGCCGCCGCAGGACATTCACTCCCCCCCCATGCTGCCATTGGAGACACATGCTCCCCCCCTGGTACCCGTCTCATTGTGACGTCCGTCTGCATTCTCTTCCACATGTCGTGTTTACTGACACACAAAACAGTAAAGGGAACCATATATCCACGCATGCGAGCTATGCCACCCAGGGCGAACACCTGTCGGTATATGTCTGTACCGACGACAACTGGGCATGCAACCCCCGTCACTACGGCGCAGTAGTCCACATTTTCGCGGTGAACGGCGAGCCGGCCAAAGGATACCATTCATACTTCCTGCATTCGAAGAAAGAGCAAAAGTTCAACAGCGAGGCAATTAAGGCCGCAATCGCGAACGCCGAGGCAAACGATCTTGGAACGCTGCGACAGGGAGACTTAGCTTGACAAGGGAGATTTCGCTGTAGCATTGTGCTTACTGTCTCTCAGCCCATCAGAAAGATTATATCCCTTTCAGCTTTCACTTTCAGACCTTTAGCTTACGAGTTTTACTTCCAGAATCATAGATAGATACATGTATTATTGCGCTTGCAATTTGTCACGAGTATTGAAGATTGCAGTTCATCGGCAAGGATTACGTTCTTTCTCCTTCCGCCACTACATCTCAAGTCCAATGGCCATCCATTGTAACACGCATTCCTGAGCGGGTCTGCCGGATTCGGTGTGGTTTGAGTCAACTACAAAGAGCCTCCAGAAGGGTAACGAACCTGGAAAATACGCATAGTCTTGTGAAACCGACTCTGCTGTGGACGAAAGATGTCGAAGTCAATGTTTGGTAGCCCTTATCTAACAAGCAAGGGACTTCATCATATCAACGTCAACCATGAACGTCCGATATATCCTGTTGGAAAGGTTTGTCGGGGGGCCTCGCGCGACAACTGCCAGGAGAGCATGGCTTAATATCAGTTTCTCCGCTGTCGTAAGTACGCATCTCGACTACACAGCATCCCAGCAAACTATGCACCCGAACGGATCAATGTACAAAGCTATCGTATGTAGAACCCAAGCTGGAAGATAATATATTCATCTAAAACATCTATTCAAAGGAAGGCATCGCTCCGCCTACCTTGCCGTGCATGAATATAATAATATTTACAGAACATTGGGACGCGCTGACACCTAGTATAAATGCCACGGGCTGATCTGTCAACTTTTTGCGCTGTGGCTATGTCGAGCGCGCAAGCTATCTTGCGCCGCATGCAGCGCTTGCCGTGTGGCAGCGTGTAGCTTCCGTTCCTGTGCAAGTGATGACTACTGACTAGTCTTCCTTTGCCCCACTAAGTTCCTGATCCTTTGCAGTGGCTCCATCCGGAAATGCTTCTTCCATCTCTCTTCTCGGGTCTTCAAGCTCGCTTGTCGTCTGGGCGGAGGACTGGTTCCTGGCTTCGAGCGAGTGCGCAACGGCGATCCTTCGGTCCCTACTAGCGGCGATGTGGACTGACTGCGTTAAAGCCTCGTCTCTGCATTGAACGGCAGCGCGAAGACGCGTCTGCAAGTCCTGCACTTGGGAACGACTGAAACTCTGGCCGACAAACACCTTGCGAATACCAGTCGGCGAAAAATCTAAAGAAGACGGCGAGGGAAAGGATTGAGCGGTGAAGCGATCGGGTAATGCATTACGGTGGATTTGGAAGAGGGCAACGTGTTCTGGACTCGAGATGGACTCACACCCGCAGAGGTGCGCGATGATTGGCGTGACGGTATGTGTTTCTGCTAGATGGTGAATCAGGTTGTTTTAGGCATAAGTTCTTCATTTTTTTCTTTTCTCGTGTAGTATTACAGCGCAGGATACTTATTTCAGTAGATTTACGATTAAAGGAAGAAACCCCTAAACTGATCAAAAAAAAACCGCGCAAGCAAATGGGCAAGGCAACGAGAACAGAATACTTACAGAACTCTAGGCTGAACGGAAGCGACCCAACAAAGTCAATGACAAGAGGTCCCGCGCGATGAAGATTGCAGCCAGAAAATCTCGTTCACGGTACGGACCGTGACACGACTGAAAAAGCATGAACACATTTTGTGAACATATTTTGGGTGGGTGATGCAGTTTGGGATGTCCGGCGATTCGTAAGTAGGTGCTGCTGATATTTCAAATCTCCGAATCATAAAAGCGACTGATGCGCGACGAGAAGAGGGCGGGAACGAATAGGGTGTTTGAGCCATCTGCGCAGAGAAAGTTCGAGAGTTAGCAGTCGTTAGGCGTAAGAGAATGGAAAATGAAAAATGAAAAGTGGACTCGCAGAACGCAGAACGCAGAATGCAGAAAGGAGCAGGGAGAGTGGAAGACAATTGGCACTCCATCCACGGCGAAGGAATTAATATGTCGATATCAACGATCCGAACCCAGATATGTAGGTACGCGAACTTAAACGCAGCACCGAAATCAGAAATCGCAGATGGACCGAAAACGAGGAAAGGGAGAAAATAAAGAGAATCAAAGAGAAGGGAATAAAGAAAGAAGAAAACGTACCCGTTCTATGTTAGAGGCTCTGATATTGTGCAACATTCATGTGCTTCAACATAGGTGCAGCATGTAGAAACCATGGATCTTGTACGACCTCTGCTGCCATTGGCCGTGAAGCGGGGTCGAGGACCAACACCTTCCTCAAGAGCGTAATCAAGGCGTCTGTATCTGCCTCGTCTGCACAATTCGGGCGGAGCCTTTCCCGACGTGATGCCCACCACGCATCTGCACTGCTGGGCGAGACTTCTGGTGCATCGGATAGGCCGGCATACCAATTCTGCCATCCTGCCGGTAGGGAGCAGGCCATGGCAGCCATTCGACGGGGAAGGCCGGTCAAGCCAACGCGATAGAAGAGTGAAGATCCAGCGACGACCTCGTAGATCTGATCTCATGGATCAGCGTCAGTGTGGGAGGGGAAAGGGGGATAGGACGCACAGCGGCACCGAGGGCCCAGACGTCGGCTGGAGGCTCAACGGGTGGGTTAACGGTCTTCTCGACAACTATCGCGAAAACCACCTCTGGAGCACAGGCTTCCACCGCGCATTGGAAGCTCAGGGGTAGTGTGCCAGTTTCATGCGCTGCAGGAGGCATGGTCAGAAAGCGGTGTGGGTCAGCAAAGAGTGGCTCACCGCTGCCGAAGTCAAATATCTTCGTTTCAGGGAGGTCTGAGCGGGCGATCCTGTCATAGTACGTCGAAAGATCGCATGGCGCGACGACGTAAGCGGGTAATGAAGGAGTTTGGTTTGCAGCAGAGGTAGGTAGAACAATGGTAAGGTCATGTGGGCTGAGGTCTAGCATAACGCGGTGCGGGTCCTGGTCGGCGAGCTGCGGCATGGCAAACCCGATGTTCCCGAGGTGCAGGTCTAGAGGAGGGTCAGCAGGATCGTTGACAATGGGAGCAGACAGCTCACCTCCGTGAACTATTCCCGCAGTATGTAAGTTCGCTACGGCTTGCGTAAGGCCATGCGCGGCAGCTTTGCGCCAAAGTGGGAGGGATTTACGGGATAGAAGTGAAAGTGTGGGGGCGACAACGTCCGTCACCAGGACAGAATGGGTGCCATTGGGGCCATGCAAAGTGAAATGGTCCAAGAGGGTCAGGACATGGGGTGGCTGTCTGTCGTTGGTTTGCATCTTAGAGGCGGCTTCGAGCATGGCGGCTTCCCTCGTCAGACCACCATCAGCCGTTGTGACCTTGACCGCAACGAATGCTTTGCTTGAATCTGTCTTCTGGGCCAGCCACACCGTCGCGTATGACCCAAAGCCTAGCTTGTGCATGATTCTATACTGGCGTGATGTGCTCTCATTGTTTTCGTCAGACGGGCTGAGGATGTCGCCGATAACAATAGGGTGATAACCCCCGGGGACGTAACGTATCATATCCTCGGTAGTCTCTATGGAGCTAAAGTGGAAATCGTCAGGCGTCAGGATGGGCGATGTTGGCGCCATGGAAGTTGGTGCGAGCCGGGATGATGCAAGGCGGGCAAAACTCCAGCGCATGAAACACTGGTGGTGACGCGAAAACCCCGATGACATAATCCGGAGGAAGCCGCAGAGCTGCGTGTTGTACCATTTCAATCCCTGACCAAATTGATGTTCGTGAGGCTGGCTGATCCAAAAAAATTTCGTCAGTGTGTTTTTCTCATTCTGCATGTCTTCAGAATGAAGTCTGTCAATGCGTATTATACAAACACAGATTTATCATGTTCAAAGCAATCTCGAAGCCGAGTCCTCTCCGGGCGGCTGCAGAGCCACCTCCCACGACCTCGGTATTGTCAATTTGTCATTCGTCCATCTGTTAATATTTTAATGGCCATCTTAAATCCCATGTATCACACCTTTCGCGAATATTGAATCTGGGAAACCGGTAGATGTAAGAGAGGACGGGTTCTGCTTATGTCAAAATGTTATGTAATAATTTTACATAATAGTTATGTAAGCTTCCTCCTTCCACACGCCGGTCGCGAAGCGGCCGGCACCACCCTCGCGGAGCGAGGGTCAAGCGCAGCTTGTTAGGATGCACCGCGGTCCGCGGTCCAGGCTTATTAAGCAGGCGGATGGGTGTTGGATCTCGGAGGCCAACGGACGTACCTCTTCCGATGCCTGTGCCTCTCCCTCCCTCGGCTCATGCAGGTCGGCTTTTCTTGCCGGCCTCCTTCTATGCTCTGTTTTGTCTGCTTCTGGGGCGTCTAGACTGCGTTTTACGCCTTCTATTCCGTACTTTAAAAGCTTACTTTTTACTCTCTTTCAGGTCTGTTTTAAGAGACCAAGAAAGGCGGGGAGCTAATTTGCGAATATGGTGCTGGTTCTGCGACGCTGCTCAGATACCAACCCGGTTTATGTGAGTATTCAAGCTTGGACAAAACGATTGAGTTGACGACTACTCACTTTGTGGCATTCGGGATCACCGTAGTATGGCCTCGTTGCGTTCGGTTGTAACCCATATACTTCATAGAGAAGATGGTAGCGGACGACAATTCTGCCCATGTTGTCGGAGATTATGGCGTTAGAACGCCCCGAATTTTTGATATCAACGCAATATATCAACGACAAGTTTAGTTCGTAAAATGAACAAATGAATTGCGTTGTTCATGGAGAGGCCAGAGAAATTAGTAATGGCATTAGAATATGCGCGCAGGTGACGACCGGGAAGTTACGGGTTAGGAAGAACTCACGACGTTCAGTTCATCACATGAAGTTTGACAGATGCCATCTAAGAATTGCGAGAGGTGAAATGCGAAAACCGAAACCTGCGATGGTTTCCTTCAAAATGCGGCCAGTGAAAATTGGACGACGAGACACGGCTTTGGTATTGTCTCATTTCACACTGAGGACGAGAGGTGATGAAGACAGGATCGAGACAAGGGGGATGAGAACAAGAGAATGATCTCGTAGTGACGATGACGAGAAAAGAACAAAAGATTGCCGCTGACTGAGCTGGTCATGTGCCTGAATTTGCGCGTGTTTACCAATACCATCTATTTTCACAAACCTGGAGAGGGAGGTTTAACAGACTAAATTCCTGAATCCTGAATCTCCCCCCGTCGTCGTCGATGAACTCGCGTTGAGAATTTAGCGCCCAGCAAGGACCAGTCTGCATGCCTCTGAACGTAGACGCGCAAGAGGCGGCGCTGGGGCTGCTTTCAATGGGCCATGGCCACTATCACTCTGACCACTTCCCCCCTCGTCCAACTCCAACCGCTGCGACCTCATCTGCCACCTTGAATTCAATTCTTACAACCACTGCTTCCCCTATGATTACCTCCTCGACAATACCAGCGAAAAGGAAGCAAAACGCCATCGACGCCAGTCCCGACTTATCGGCTTATCGACTCGAGTTCGAACAATGTCCCCCAACCGATGCCAACAACCACAACACCCCAAATATCAACGACACAAGCGACCAGTCGACAGAGGCCGTCGACTGCATCTGCGGCTTCCCCATTGACGACGGATTCTCCATAGCCTGCGACATCTGCTCGCGCTGGTGTCACGGCGCTTGTTTCGGCATCGCGCAGGATGGTGTTCCAGACGACTTTGAGTGCTGGGTGTGCAAGCCCAGGCCTCCAGCTGACAAGGAGCGTGCTGTAAGGCTGCAGAAAGAGAGACTGGGCATTGGCGGCTCTGGTCTGCTCCCTGGGGGTTTATCTTTCCAGGCCCTCTGCGAAGATGGGAGGGAGGGAAAGCAGAGGAGGAAACAAAGTCCAGGGAACGACAGGAAACACCGTCGAGCGAGCGCTGCGACCATCGACACTGGCGGTGCTGGAAAGCGGAAACGGCGCCCTTCCGTCGTCCAGCCTAACCACAACAATACTATCGCCACCAACACCCCCAACAACGCTGGCACCGGCCAGCTTCCGACCCCCAACGACGACGAGCACGTGGACATTGATGAGCCCTGGACGCAGTCGTACGTCCACATCACGCAGGATATCATCGCCGACGATGAGACTCGCACGAAACTGCGTCGGCATGCCCAACACTGGCGCGGCATCACCGCCGTCACTGATGTATCTTCTTCAACCCCTCCGCCGATAACCGTGAAAGAACTCCCCCCACATACGACGCACAACCCTTTCCTCACCTTCAACTCGAATCCCCAAGTCCTTCCTCCTACCTATGGCGTCCATACGACTGCCCCAATACCCTCTGACCGCTTCATCGCGCCCTATACATCCTCAATCGCTTCCTCATCCTCATACCTCTCCAACCCCCTCAACGCCTATGCCCATCTCGGCATGCCCAAACCCTTCGTCCACCTGTTCGGCCCCCCTCTCGACCTCGCACTGGATTCCCGCATCGTCGGTAACCAAGGCCGGTTCGTCAGAAGCGGGTGCCGGCCCAACGCCGTCCTTCGACCTGTGCTATGCGACAAACCAGCGGCGGAGGAAGAAACGCTCGGTTTTGGGGTCTTCGCCCTGCGCGACCTCAAGGCCGGCGAGGAGATAGTGTTAGGCTGGGAGTGGGATGATGGGAACGCGGTGCATAATCTACCGGCGTTACTACAAACCCCGCACATGTTCCCGTGAGTACCCTCTTCTTTTCTTGTGTGTCCTTTGCATTCGGTTTACCCACCTCATAGCTCTCATCACTCCTCGCCGTCAACGACACCGACCAGCCCGCAGGAGGTACAGCATATCCGCAACCAGATGTCGAATATCCTCCACGCCCTCTCGTCGACTTTCACCACATGCGCGTGCGGGGCCCGCGCGAAGGACTGTGCGCTGACGCAGATGGCGGCGTTCGTCGAGGGGCAGGAGCACCAGCTCAACGCGCAGCGCCAACGGCACGAACACGAGCACGAGCAGCAGCGGGATCACATCGACCTCGGGCCGCTCGTCGGGCGGAAGAGGGGGTTCAAGACCAGGGAGCGGATCCCGTTTAGTGGAGGTATTGGGGGGATGGAGATGTGCGTGGATCGGGCGGACGAGGAGGGTCGGAGGGTGAATGGGAATGGGAATGGGCATGGGAGGCATTTTGGGAATGGGAAGAAGCTGGTCGTGCCCGTGCAGTCGCTGAAAACGACGCCGACGTTTGCGTTCGCGTTTCCGCCGTCGGAGCCGAATTCTGCGACGAAGAAGGGCAAGGAGAGGGCCGTAGATGGCGATGTCGAGATGCTCGGTGCGGAGACAGATTCGGAGGAGCAGAGGGGCAGGTCAACGCTACCCAGCAGTGCGTTGCTCTTTATCTCGTTTCGATACGCTTTCGTCCTCGATTCTCACGAATAACCCGAATACAGACCACCTGAAGAAGTCTCAGTCGCCATTGCGGAAGGTTGTTATACCTGGCTCGCCCCTGCCGAATTCGCGCATAGAGAGTACTTTGGATCCTCGACCGCCTGACCCTCCTAGCGCTGGGGCAGAGGATGTTGTAGGGCCTATTGAGAGCGAGGAGAGGATGCCGCCGAAGATGAGAAAGAAATGGATGCACCGTGAGGTGGAGGCGATGAAGGAGTCGAGTGGGAGTCCGGGTTCTGGGAGGAGCGAAAACGGCGTGGGCAGTCCAGGTGGAGATGGGCTCGAGCTTGGGTTTGACGGTGGTGGTGCAGGCACGAAGGTCGGGCTTGGGATTCGAGTCGAGTCGAACGGTGTTGTTACACCAGGTATTTTATTTTTATTATGTTCTTGAAATTAAGGAAGCTAATTCGCTGATTGTAGATGGACAAGTCCAGGACGAAGAACAAACTCTGATGCCTCCGCCGCCCATGCCAGCCTCTCTCGATCCTACAACAGTCTCCTCCGTGCATGCTTCGCCTCTATCACCATCTCCGCAACTGCCAACCCCATCTCCAACGCAATTCACCTCTGGAATGTCGCTATCTCCTGGCATCCAGATCGCCTCCATGTCGCCCCTGACATCCTTCGCCAACCTCTCTCTTCTGAGTCCAGCGATCCTCTCCCAATCCCAACACCCGACTTATCCGTTCCCACGGTCGCCGAAGGAGCCATCTACAATCTGGAGCCCACTGCGCCGCACCAGTAAACAGACCCTTCCACCTAAATCTTCGTTGTCACCGTCGTCATCAGCGACGCCACCAGCACAGACATCGCCACTTCCACCCTCTCTCGATTCGACTCCTGAAACGTCCGCTGCGGCAGAGCGGGGCCGTGCTTCTCCTGCACAACCTGCGTCTGCGGAAGATACAGGATATATACGGGTCGAAGAGGTGCCACGATTGGCGTCAACGAGCCCTATAACCCCCGAGAGACGCTCGCCATCGGATCGTCCGATAACTCCTCTGCGTTCTGAAGAGTCGAAGATCGACGACAATATACCTCAGCCGAGCGTTTCGTGGCGCAGCCCCAGCTCTTCGCAAGATCCTTCGAGGAAACGAAGCTCAGAAGACTCGACGGCGAGCTCAAGGTCGGGCTCGCGGTCGCCAACGGGCTCGACGCACAACGCTGATATGGTGGAGATGGAGGTGGACAAGCACGAGCGGATGGTAGATCGCCTGCGCCGTTGACGGGTGCCGGTACAGCATCCCTGCCCAACTCTTCAGCCTCTGAGGTGCCTCCTCCGCCGTCAGCATCAGCGACAACGACGACCGAGAGCATACAACCTACGGCTGCACCTGAACCCGAAGCACCGCTAGCGCAGCTGTCAGCTGTCCTCGAATGCATCCCAGGGCTCGAACCAGCACCAGAATCCGTCCTCGAACCCATACCCGAGCCTGAACCGCAGCCACAAGAACCCGCGCGTCCGCCATCCCCGCCTGCACAGCCAAAGGTCAAGCTCTCCCTACGCGACTTTGTGCTGAGGAAGAAGAAGCAGCGGGAGGAGCTGGAGTTGACGAAGAGCGTGCAGGCGTCGCCGCTGAGTGTTAGTTCGACCCTTGGAGGCGAGCAGGAGGGAGAGGCGGACGCTTCTGGGTCTGGGTCAGGACAGGATGCTTCTGGGTCGGAGCAGGTCGTGTCTGCTTCTACGGACGTCTCAGCGTCGGCTTCTGGGGTCGATAATTCGGCAGAGGCCGATGTGGGTAGGAAGGACATTGGAGGTGATGCCTTGGGGATGAAGGATGGCGGTAGCAGAGGCGAATTAGCTGCAGTCGTCGACTCCTTGTCGGACACGATGGAGGGTGTCGAGGGTTCTACGATTGCGTCGGTTCGTGATGGCTCTGCGGAAACGAAGACCAACGGACCACCGATTCGTGACAGCCCTAGCCCTGGGGGCATCAAGGGCGAAGACATCGAGATGGCACCACCACTTGCCATCGCCGCTCCGGTACCTGTAGTAAAGCCATTCAATCCCAATCCTACGTTGAATGGGTATCATCAACCACCCGAGCAAGCTCCGTCACCGTCTCCTGTACCATCGAACCCTCCTTCCCCTTCCCATTCGCATGCATTCCCCGCCTTCTGCGTTTCCCTCTTACTCTACCCGTGAGGCGAAGCAAGAACTCGTCGAGAGCCCTATCAGTGAGCTGTCCGCATCTCGCCCAGCGTTCATCAAGTCATATCCTTTACCGACCCCCCAGGGCTACAGCCCATCCATCAACGACATCATATGGCTCTGGAGCGTTCTATCTCGCCTATCGGTCCCGATCTTGGCCTGCAATCCCATTCTCGTCGAGCCTCACATGAAGATGGAGAGATCGGCGAAGCCTCTCCACCTCATCCGTCTTCCCAGCGGCTCAACCCCCCAAGCCCAGCTACCTTCATCCCGAAGCCGAGATCCTTCTCAAATTTCCAACCTCCTTCTCAGTCCCATTCTCCGCCGACGGGGCCTAGGTCCTTCCATGCACCCTCGGCTTCTCCCACCCCTGCTTCAACGGCAGTAGCGTAGGCGGCTCACACTATCGACCTCCGCCGCCTACACATATCGCGCCGGCTGCTACCAATGTAACGATGAATAACAATCGACCGCCTCCGCCGAGTGCCCCACGCGCGCTGCGCCAGTATATGCTGTCGAATAGACCCGCAGCTGCTGCTGCTGCTCCAGGAGTCAGTTCCGCGTCGTCACACTCGCAGTCGTATTCCCATGGAGGGTCACAGTACATCCCGCGAGGACCGTCGGCAGATCGTGATAGAGATAGAGACAGGTCGTTGGATTGGGAGAATAGACATTATCGTGCACCGCGGAGGGGTGGTGGAGGTCAAGGTTGGGGCAGATAGTGCTACTGATTATGGTTTGTTCAGGTTGTTTTCTGTGTTTGGGTTCGGTGTTCGTCTTCCTTATTCTTCATTATTTCGTTTCACTTTCGCTTGGTGTTTTAATTTGGTATTGTACCATTTTTTCTGGGACTTGTTCTCCTTAGCCACTCTACTTCTATTCCCTTGTTTTCTTTCGTTCTTTTTTTTCCCAGTTTGTATGTCTGCTCCGTCACTTATTTCTTTCGCTTACAGTGTGCTACTGTTTGAACTTCTCTGATTTTCACATATTATTATGGTGTCGTTCAAGTTTAATCCTGCTTTATGAATTCGAAGTCAAGTCTCTCAATGACACAACGGTGACGATATAACCCGGTTCCGGTCAGCACTACAGTATGGATGATCCGTCGGATTTAAATTAAGG
>JADNRV010000212.1:0-82874 GCA_015499995.1 Flammula alnicola | reverse complement strand
TCATTCATTGTAATGGACCCGAATCTCGCATAGTAGTGTTTCTTGGCATCATTTATATCTTCTTGGAAGACATAGAAACCTATTGCTATGTAAGAGCTGTCCATGGCCAACACTACATCTCCTTGTCCTTCATAATCGATAGCTTTCAACACGTATGCGTTCTGTGCTCCATCCTTTAATAATTTCACTGACTCTTCCTGGTCTGGTCCCCAAACAAATGGTTCACGACTATGCGTTAGTCTTTGTAGGAACCTGGCCCTGATCGCATAATTAGAGATGTAACTGCGCAGTACGCCGACAGTACCGAGGAAACTCTGACCTGGGATAGGTCCGCAAATTCGTCCCAATCCATGATCTGCTTTACGTGCTCGGTGGTTTGGTTTGCGTCCTTCCATAGTGCACAAGTGACCGACTACGTAATATCTGCTGCGCATATTACTGATTTATATCCTGAAAATGTCCCGCCGCAATATTTCATGCGTTGCACTACCCGATTGACATTCTGCATATGTTCCCATACGAAGCGTCTAATTCCCGGGTTTTCTGGTATCATCTCATAAGTGCCATCTTTATTTTGGTAGCGAGTCAGAGGTCCTCTGAGAGGTACATCATCGATATAAGGTATCGTAACATCGGGTGTCTCTTCTTTCAAAATAAATGTAACATCATCATGAAAGATGGGAACGGAGTTTGTCCAGCCCATAGGTAAGGTTCCAAGCGCATAGCACCGTAGGGAGTCTGGAATGTAGTAAGATCGCGCGACTGCTCTGCTAGCTGTCGTTCATCATATCCCACATATAAATCAAACATTCCGCTGCAAGCTCGGCCTGCAAAATGCGCGGCTAATTCTTCTGTTGCGGGCGGAAGGCCGGAGTGTGCGATGGTTACCTTGTTCAAGGGTTCCAAACTATGCACGATCCTGAGCTTCCCATTTTTTTGGCCACGGTAAACCAGCGAGATCGATACGGGGAGTTTGAAGGCTCGTAGACCTGTGATTTTTCCTTGGACCTGATGATCTTACATACTTCATCATAAATTCCCAGAGGAATTGGGATATTTCTTTCTACCCATGGCTTATGTTCTATGGTAGGAATGACTATGGGAGGGAAGAAGTCTTCCCTGAATTTTCCTCGCTCATCATCCTCCCAAGCGAACGCCTGGTTTTGTTCCGCGATGAGCTGATGTACCAGCTTGCGTTCTTCTGGTAACAAGAAGTCTCCCTCGTGTACTTTATCCATCGCATCCACCTGTAGTAGCTGGTATCATGTATGATACCTAGGCTGTGGCCTAAAATAGGGTATACATAGATGACAGGTTTGCCCCACTTAGGCCGTTGCCTAAGACCATGTAACACACTGTATATAGCATGCCGGATGAGCCGGGGCAGATTTGCTCACCTTGCAGGGGCGGGCAATAATAAATACACATCAACAATGCATAGATTTGATGGGCGGGCACAAAACATGGTGCTGCACGTTGTCGGGGGCGCATTTGAGCGTGGGAAAAATTCCGTTAGGGTCTATATATATTATTTGATTTATTCTAGGTGTTTCCACGCGTCGGGGAGGGCAGGAGCGGGTGGATTGGCGCGCATGGCTTTGGATGACGCTCTATACTGGGTGAGGGTCATAGTAAACAGACATCAACAATGCACAGATTTGACCGCCGGGCACAAAATCTGGCCCCGCTCATCATTGTGGGCGCTTTTGAGCACGGAAAAAAGTGAGTCAGGGTCCAGTAATATATTCCTACCCATTCGCGCCATTTGCGCATGTCGAGAGGGGCGGGAACGGGTGGATTGGCGCTGGTGCATTTGGATGATGTTCCATAAATAGACGCGCCATCAATATTCCGTTCCCATCATTCTGTTATTCCTTTCCCGTCAATATTCCATTCCCATCAATATTCCGTTCCGAGCTGATATTTTTAGACACAGGCACGGATTTGTTCCTGCCTGATCCTGTTATCTATAGATTAGATACTAGTAAGTGGCTACCGCAACTCTGCCGCTCTGGTTTAAAAATAGATGCAAGCCGTTTTTGCCTTCCGCCTCTTGCCCCTACATGTTCTCTTTTAAATAAAGAAGATATATATAAAGTACTTGTCTCTATGAATACATTGGTACTATTTTTGTGGTCTGACTCCAATGGGAAGGGGATGGATGGCTTGTGAAGCAATCGGATGACGTTGGCCACTGGTTCTGCATTGAGATGGATGGGTTGGATGAGTGATATAAATAGATTCACATGGTTTCGGAGCACTTTCCTGTTGATTATTTATTTAATAAATTACATAGTTGTAATCTAGCTGTAATTCTGAATCCAATGGTACTAATTTTACCGACAGAAGTGGACGGGAAGAGGTGGATGCACCATCAAGCATCTGGATGACACACACATCACCTTCCCAATTTGGATGGGAATGTGCTCGCGTTGGACGAGCATTAAAAATAGCCAATATTGGTGATGCACTCAGTGCGCTCTGGGTTCGTTTACACACTCAGTGCACGTTGAATAGTGAATACACAATTTATTTGAAATAAAATACTACATATTTAAATTAAGAACTCTCAGAACGCGCACGTCGATGCACGTTCTGAGTAATAGGGAGGCATTCCTCACCATTGCGGGTGTGTCATGCTCCCTTTCATCTATCTCATCTGGCTCCCTTCTGCCGTTTGTGTGCTGTCCTCTGACGGCAGAGGCGGTGGGTCGTATGCTGCTCGTCTTCTGCAGCGGCGTCTCCAGTCGGCGTCAGCTCCGCTGATCTCCCAGCATGGCCATCCTACCCTATCCTGCTCAACCGGTAGCGCTATTCAGCCATCCTCGGCGTCGTCGAGACCGGTAACCTGTCCTCCCTCTGGTTGCCAATGTCACCTTTGCCCTACTGGTCCCTCTGCCTATCATCCCTGCTTCCCACTCTCCCGCTGCTTCCCACTCTCCCGCTGCTTGCCCTGCATTTACCTTGGATGCAGTTGGACAATTGCGGGAGGATGAAAAGAGACTTCGAACGTCGTCTGCACGACGTTCGAAGTCAAGGAGGACGACGGGCTTCGTCGTCCCTCCTTTGGTCTGTGGGGATAGCAAAGGGCGCCGCCGTCGTATCCGAGTGGCAGCTGTCGTGCTGCTGCTCCCCTTACCCTCCTCGTCGTCGTCGTCGTATCCAAGCGGCAGCCAGAGCAGCAGCAGTGGGCTCTGCTGCCGCTCCCCTCTAATCGTCATCATATCCGAGCAGCAGCAGCGGTCGTGCTGCTGCCGCTGCTTCCCTCTCGTCGTTGCCGTATCTGAACAGCAGCAGTGGAATGCTGCTGCTGCTGCTCCCACCTCGTCGCCGTCATCGTATCATCGTGTCCGAGCAGCCAGCGGAATAAAGAAAGAGATGACGACCTTTCAAGGTCGCCATCTCGTCATCTTACCTATGGATTGGGTAAGTGGGGAGGGAGAGAGGAAGAACAGAAAATGAATCGAGTCATACGACTCAATTCGTTGCGCACCGGGTGGGTCTCCTCTACCAGGGTCTCCCCTCGAGACCTTCTACCCTGAACCCCTCGCCCCAGATACTTCAAAGGCCGGCCCATATCCCTCAAGGAGGGGGAAGGGCACGCGGCGTCGTTGGCGCTGGTTTGCTAACCGTGTATCGATGGGGGTGGGTTTTGTGATTTGCTGGCCTGTTCATTCGTGGTGCTACGCAGGGCGGGCGGTGGTGACGTGGAAAAAGCCATGGTGCGAGGCGACAGTGCAGGGCAGCTGTGGGTTGGTATTGCCAAAATGGCGGGGCGGCGGCGAGGCGATAGGTGCAGATGGGAGTCGATGACTTGCGTTCAACCACGGTTGATCGCGTTTCGGCGTCAGCCGAAACCGATTTGATTGGCTAGCACCAGCGGTCCGCGTCTCTGCGTCTTCCACCTTGCTTGTCGAGGATGTCTCGGACGACATTAAACTGGTGGGTAACTATGTAGATTAGTGTCGGTAAATTTTTAGAATAGAAATATTTCATATTTCAGTGAGGTCCGAGCCGAGCTTTGATCCTCTAGGTAGTGCTACATATATTTCCGGCCATGCGTGGTGATTTATGGACTTCTGCAGTCATCTATCTCGCCTTTAGGACCTTAAGAACTGCTTTGGATACTCTGAAAGGTAGATAATTCAGTAATAATAGTATACCAAATAAGAATTCCAAAATTTATTTGGGCCTAGTGAAGGCCTGTGTAATGATACATCCTTTGCACTCAAGTTAGGCATGAAACGAAGAGGAAATCTGGAATCAATTCAACATCCTTCATGTTATTTCAAATCCCTGTCCCTTGACATTTTGTTGAAGCTCTCAAGTAATCTAGAACACTTCTAACTAATCTATAGATGATATCTGACCCATTATTTAAATTTCAGACATCTCAAAGGGGCCATCCGTAGGGTTTTCAATTTCAAGCGCCCGAAATCACCATGCTTTCACATCAGTCGCACAGATTTCATTTGTGTACGATAGCATATTTGAGACTTGAAAGTAATTTTTAATGTCAGCATTCAACGAATATTTTAGGATGGTAAATTACATTTCCACAGATCCCAAAATTATTTTACAGGGGCATTGACGCTGTCCTCGACGACGAGAAAGCTCCGGAAATGAGCGGTCCGGTGATTTCAAGGTCCGCTTGAACCACGATCAACGATTTTCAACATCGTTAGACAACCATCCCTTCGCTCGCTGAACCATCCGGCTGCACCACCACTTTCCTTCTCCTCCCATTGCTACTACGTAGGTCTCCACACAAATAGGAGGGGGGTGACAGGTGAGAAGATATGAGGGGAGAGGGAGACCCATTCGGTGTGTAACAAATCGAGTCGCATGACTCGATTCGTTTTCTGCTCTTCGTCTTTCCATCCCCCCACTTATCCAAACCATAGGCAACCTGACGAGGTGACGATGATCATTCAATGGTCATCGTCTCTTTCTTTACTCTGGTGGCTGCTCGGACATGATGCGGCGACGGCGGCGAGGTGGGATCAACAACAGGCTGCTCGGGTACGATGACTATGGCCACAAAGCGGGACCAGCAGCAGCAGCACGACAGCTGCTGCTGCTCGGGTAAGACGATGACGGCGAAGCGGACCAGCAGCCACGACAACTGCTGCTGCTGCTCGGACATGACGACAACGGCCACGGCTCGGGTACGACGACGACCGCGAAGTGGGACCAGCAGCAGCAGCAGCAGCAGCAGCGCGACTTCTGCTGCTGTTGCTCTGGCACGACGTACATCCACGAAGCGGGAACGGCAGCAGCAGTGGTCGTGGATACAACGACGGCCATGTGGACTCGCGGCAGCAGCACGACAATTGCTGCTGTGAGTATGACGACGATGGCCATGAAGCGGGACTAGCAGCAGCAGCACGACCGCTGCTGCTGCTGCTCGGATGCGACCACGACGGCCACGAAACGGGACCAGCGGCAGCAGCATGATAACTGCTGCTGCTCGGGTACAATAGCGACGGCAAAGCAGAACCAGCAGCGACAGCACGACCGCTGCTGCTGCTCGGATACGATGAACGACGGCCAGGTGGGACTCGTGGGGCAGCAGCAGCACGACTGCTGCTGCTGCTCGGATACGGCGATGACCAGGGGGGAACAGCAGTAGCGGCCACCTCAGATGCGGTGACGACATCAAAGTGGGGGGAGGAGCAGCACAACCGCTGCTGCTGGGATACAATGATGATGACGAGGTGGCAGCGGCGGCAACAAGGGGGTGGGAGCGCTGATATGACGACAAGGACGTGCACGAGGATGAGCTGCAGGAGAGTCGATGATGCATGTTACTCACATCGACGTGCGCTCTCCTTGTTCTTATCCTCATTTCAGTCCTGTATTTTATTTTCTATGCTGTATACCTTATGACCTAGCACAGTTCAAATATATTAAAGTTTTCTATTTAATCTTTTTTACTTGAGTATCTAATCTATAGATAACGGAGACAGGCGCCGAGGCATGAGCGCCTGCATCTAAAAATATCTAGCCTGGGCGCTTTCCATCTATCTAATCTATAGATAACAAAACCAGCAGAGGCTTTCCGTCTAATTTTAGAAAGTCATCCAAAGTCATCCTCGCCAATCCACCCATTCCTGCCCCCGTGAGGTGCACAAAGGGCAGCAATGGGGAGCAATATATTATTAGACCCCAGTAGATTTTTGTCCCTACCCGAAACTGCCCCCAACGATGAGCACAAGCCGAGATACAACCCCATCCTCTAATGTTGATATCTATTTACTATCAGCCCCGCCCCAATTGGGAGCGTCATCCAAAGCCAAGCGCCCCAATCCACCCATTCCCGCCTGCCGGCAGGCGCGGAAGCATCCAGGATGGGTCAGAATATATTTATTGACTGCAAAATAATTTTTCCACGCCCCAAAGCGCCTCCAACGATGAGCAGCACCAAAAATACATCCCCGGACATCATTTCCTTCATTATTGATGGCCCGCATCGAACATGCCTGGGATTAAAAATAGATTGGAAGTGCCTAGAATTAAAAATAGATCTCCAGGAACATGATGTCACAGACATGACATTCTCCCGGAAGTACATAGTTATTTTTAGAACTACATCCAAAGTCATCCTTTGCAATCCACCCCGTCCCGCCCCTCATAAGGCGCGCAAATGACTGATTTGGATAGAGAAAAATTGGGGCTATGCAATGGTATTTTTTCCCCACCGAAAAGCGCCCGCGACGATGAGCGGCACCCAAAATACAACCCCGGACATCATTTGCTGCATTGTTGACAGCTGTTTACCATCAGCCCCACCCCAAATGGGACCATCATCCAAAGCCATGGGCGCCAATCCACCCGTTCCCGCCCTCCCCGACCTGCGGCAACACCTAGAATAGATTAAATAATATTTAGAGACCCTAAAGGAATTTTTCCCGCGCTCAAATGCGCCCCCAACGACGTGCAGCACCATATTTTGTGCCCGCCCATCAAATCTATGCATTGTTGATGTGTATTTACTATTACCCGCTGCCTGCAAGGTGAGCAAACCTGCCCCGGCTCATCCGGCATGCTATATACAGTGTGTTACATGGTCTTAGGCAACGGCCTAAGTGGGGCAAACCTGTCATCTATGTATAACGTATTTTAGGCCACAGCCTAGATATCATATATAATTCTAGCTACTAAGGCTGTCGCATCTTTTCTTTCTTGTGTATATCTTCCTTTGGGCTCAAAATCAGGTGGGTTTTTACTAAGCTTGGGCATATCCGCTAACGGATCTCCCTTGATTTCCCGCTTGATCCTGTACTGCTCTGGCAGAGACGCATAAACCGGCTTTACTTTCAAAGCGACTGGTTTATATTTCTTTCCTAAGTAGACTGATGCCGCTGGCCCTTGGTCCTCTTTTTCTAGCTTACCAGGATAGATTTGGTTAAGGTAGGATTCGATTTCTACACGCTCGTCTCCTTCTATGACCTCCTCATCTAGTGCGCATGATAAAAAGGCGAGCCTTTTTCCTTCATCCGTGAATGTTCCATTATCTTTGTGCTGTGCGTATCGCACGCACAACTTTTTCTCGTTCTCAACAAGCTCTATCATCATCACTACCTCTCCTTCATCTGGGATAAGTTCCTCGAGGTTATCTAAAAAGCCTGGGCGCTTTCAGGGGCGTCATGTTGATGCTTCCTCCTGAACTGCACTGGGTTCTCACCGCGTTCATATGTAGGTAGGCACACTCGCTTCCCAGTATTAGGATCCGTGATAGTGATAGTCTGACTACCATCCATCTCGTTTTGAATCCCACTTCGGGTAAGCGCGTCAAACGGTCTCCCCAACAAAACTCGGTAAGCAGGGTTTTTAAGAATATGTACCTGCAAGTAGAGCATAAGTCCACCAAGATTAAATGGTACATCTCTTGCCAGTCCCAGCGTCCTGTTTGTTGATCCGTTCGCACTCTGCATATTAACCGTGATCCCTGGGTTCCAGGTTAAGCCTAGTTCAATAGCGACTTCCTCGGCCATAGACACGATCTGTGAACCGGGATCCACTACTGCCTCCTCTTGACCCATTTGATTGATCTTCGGATAGATAGACCTAAGAGCTAAGGATTCCCTTGCGACTATAGGTTCATCGGGCAACGCTCCGTCGTGTTCTTGTATGAACTGCAACACCGGATCGCTTGCTATGTTCCAATTGGGTTTGGCTGCCCGGTATCTTCCCAATCCTCGAGCGCATCATTTTTAAACTGCAGATCATGTGCGAATGTCACCCTTGGTGCAGAAGCGGCATTCCTGCGTGGCTGCTCATATTCTTCATCTAAAATCTCCTCTATCAAGACTGGCTGTCTGGTTTTAGTTATCTTTTTAGCGAACGCTTTAGTGACCGGACTATCTGGCGAACCGAAAAGGTTCTTGAGTGGTACGGTTACTGGCGTGTCTAGGATAGCAGCCAATATCTTTTCCGAGTCGACTTCATCTTCTATGGGTGCACGGTTTTTGTATGCCGGCCCCGGTCTCGTTTCTACATCTCTAGGCTTAGGCGCGCCTGTGGGTCGTGTAACATATCGTAATGCTGGGACGTCCACATATGGCAACTCCTTGGGCCTTGGTGGATCAATTACCGCTTTAGGTAATACCTTGGGCGCTACCTGATCTCTTTTGCTTCTTCGGGGTGGACCTCTCCGCACGTCCTCCTCCTCTTGCTCATCGCTCTCCTCATCTTCTGATTCTTCTATTTCTACTCGACTCTTGCGGTTTCTGTCCTCAGGGGCCTTGGGTCTTCCGGAAGAGGTCGGTTTCTTCGCAGTCCCAGGCTTTCCCATCCTTGAACTATTCAAAAACCCGACAGTTCTCTTCTTCCTCCTCAATCCCATCCAGGGGTGAGGGCTCCCTTTCTTCCGCTATCATTCTATCCACGGTCTCTCTTCCTAATAGCTGCGCTAACCCATTCAATAGTTGCGAAACCCTTGGGTCCTGCATGTCTTGTAGCATCATATCCTGGTTTTGGTCGCTTCCCTGATAGAAGGATTGCATATTTACTTTCGCCATTGGTATAATACCCGGCCTAGTTTTATACAATTGTTCCACTACTTCCTTGCGCGATTTCTCGCCGTCTGTAGGTAGTGGGGAACCATCAGGTAGCTTCAACCACCTGTCTATGCGCTTTATCCATTTCAGATCCAAGTGTTTAAGCGCGTGCGGACACTCGTGCATCCTGTGCCCCATTTCTTTGCAATAGTAGCACCCATCGGGATACTGTCTGCTATTACTAGCTCCTGGGCTATACGCATTATTCCTTGGGTATTGTTGTTGGTAAGAGTAAGGTTGCGAGGTTCCTGCCTGTGGCTGGATCGCTTGAGTTTTTATTGCTGAGATTAGCTGCTCAAAGCGTCGGTCCATCACTTGGCTGTACTGTCGCATCTCCTGTTGCTGCTGCTGTTGGATTTTTAGGGAATCCGCCAGTCTGGCTACAGTCTCCTCCATTTTAATAGTGTCTTCTCTTCGTTCGCCCGAAACTCCGCGAACCAAATCCTCGCTCATCCTTTCGGCGGCTGTGAGGACCGTCTCGCTATGATAACCGCGGTTTCGATCACTTCCTTCCATTTGTAGCGATCTTCTACCCTGGTTTCTCCAGCAGCTGTTGTTGCTGTCGTCGCGCTTGTAGACGCTCCCTTTGCGTCTGCCAAATCGTCCATCTTGTCTTTCAGTCTTTGCTGAAATTCTTCCGACAGGCATCCTAGGAACTCCGTCACTAGCTCTTTATTCGACATAAGCGCTGGGGTCACCAACAGTTTTTCGGCTTCTGCAACGAACGCTCGTTTCAGACTTAATAGAGCATGAAGGTCTTGCCTAGGAATCCCATGCCGCCCGGCTTTCTCTGCGCATATCTTTTTGAACCGTAAAAGCGAGCCTCTTTCGAGTGCGGCAGCTTCTGGATAGCTTTTTATGACTTCATCTCTAAACGCTTTCCAGGCTCCGGCTTTGTACTCGTCAAATGCGCTCCATTCTGCTTCAGTTTCCGCTGGGGCATATTTGCCTAGTAGCCTTATTTTCTCCTTGTCATCCGTGATCGAATGGGTAGAATAGAGATCCTCCATGCGAGATATAAATCTCAGCAATTCGGACTCCTTGTCTGGATCAAACTTCGGCGCATCTCTTGTTCCTGGTGCTGGCATACCCATTTTAGTAGATCTAGTTGGTACGTTTGGCGCCTGGAAAAGTTCTTGGGTAATATCTTCCTCTTCCTCTTCTGGTGGGGAGGTCGCTCTTTGTGTAGGTACAGAAGCCGTCCTGGATAATATCCTGCGAGGTGCGCTTTGAATATTATTTAAGGATCTGACTTTCTGGCTATAGTCCGAGCGGGTTTTCTCTTTCGAGAAAGGTTCTCTTTTCTTTGGTAACGGTAAAGGTAGGGGTTCTGTTCCTGCCCTTATAGAATTATAAGTGGTGCGTGCTGCTGGTGCTTTTGATGAGGAAGCAACTGCTGACGCTGGTTTATTGGCGCTCTTGTTCCCCTTATTAGGATTACTTGAGCCCTCAATTTTGTATGGTTTTCACCGTTTGAACGATTCAAATCCTATACAGGTTGAAGCACGACTTTCTGTACGAATAATCGACGCCTCTTTTACCACAACCTTGTATCAAATATCTTAGAAACCCCCCTCGCGGTGGGCTCCAGATAAAGATGCTTAGTGCGGGGTGTGTGTGAACTACTAGATAATCAAGTAGTCGCTTTCAATAGACTTTGTAATGTCTATTAGAGAGATACTATCAAATCCGACTTGCTTCACTTTTAAATAACTACTTTACTACACTCAAACACCCAAATCAATGTTTAGTTGACTTAGTTCGTCCAAGGGGAGGATAATAGTTTTATAATATCGATACCTGATAGTAGGTGTGCGATAAAAGAAGGTGTTTAACTATACAACGGCTCAGGCAAGGCCTTAGGCGTGTTTATAGCCAATGGGTCGTTTTAAGTCCAATAGACTTGTGTAAATTCTGGTCTGGTACTCGGAAACTAGTGCTCTATGCACAAACTGCTAACTGATCTCGCTTTGTCTTGTTCTCCAATTGAGAAGATGGCTCTATGCCCTTTAACTTGTCTTTACTTGTCTCAAAAACTATACTTGTGGAAAGAGGCGCGCAGATGTCTGATCCGCCGACACTACAGTCCCTTAACAATGGCCAGAGGCGCGTAGACGCTTTCGTCCACCGACACTACAGTCCAGGTCCCCAGATGTCCTTTGACAAAGGGTAGGTTTTGAACAAGTCACTTAGACAGGTTCCTTGGCTTATAACTCTCTTTACTTGTCTTGGCGAATCACTTAGACACGCGTTCTCGTCTTAACAGTTCGTTTATATCGTTACTTGGTTTCTTTTTATATTATGGGACTCTCGCTTTGAAGCTACTTGGTACTTAGAGGTGAAACACTTAAGATATAATTCTTAAGCGCTTGTATCTCGTGGGTGGTAAATTGCTTGTGTTCTACGGTGTTACAGGGCTGCTTATATACTACTGAGACGATATATTATTACATAGACGCAATGACGAGAATATAGAGATTTCATGGGCATTTGTGCGCGAGCGGCGGCCTTGTGGAGTACAGTTTCCGTGCTCATCCGCTCAATCATGCCTTTTTGGTTGGATCGGGAGCTCAGATCGTCGTCGGTTCGGCTAACTTAAGCGCCTAAGACTTACTCCTCCTCGACCGCGTGGTATACAGGCTCGTGACCTTTCGTTTTCATTGGTATCTTGTCCTGTCATTGGCTATAGACTGACCGGAGCATAGACGCGCTTACATTTCGTCGGAGACGCTCGGGCAATCCACGCACGTTCTGTCCGAGATAATGCTCGTGATTAGGGTTGTAACCCTTCGTCCTCTGTACCCGGTATCTTGGTACCCTCGGCGTGCATCTGGGATCTCGCTGTGTCGAGTTATGCACCCCGGAAATCTTCCTGTACCAAGTTATTACCCGATATGGTATGTGTTCCCAATTTGGTATCCCTTTGATCCGAGCTTTGATCGGTGTTGCTACAGGCGCGTCTATGGGCGTCTGCTTTACCCCGCTGCTCCACTGTCCTCGGTGCCTTCGGCAATGTCACGCGACCTGTCCTGTAGTGTGCCTAGATGTCCGTTCTTTTAATCTAGAGATCCGCGCCCTCGCTGTATAGGCCGGATGGTTAAGATATTACTGAAAGGCGCCTATTTCCGTACACTTCATTAGATGTATTGACTAGTATCTCAATAGTTACTAATGATAATGTCTTTATTAAACCGCGCATTCCTCGTTATCTTGCATAGTTTCCTCTAGTCCTTAGTAGTCTTGTCATTGTAATGTCCGGACTTGTAACATTTAGACTACATTATAAGCTTTACTAAGTGCTAAAAATAGCTCAGGTAAGAAGAATGGTAGTCCGTTCACAGCTAGCCGCTCGCGGTCTCTTCAACGTTCAGATAGATTCTGGAAGGGGTTTGATGGCTGCCGAATCTCCTGCCCGAGGATCCCAATCATGCGCTCCATGCACCACTGAGTAGAATATGTACCGGGGCCAATGCGCGTCGCCTCTGGACCAGTATGTAAAAGCGCGTGAATGCTTTGGCGGCAAAAGTGTAGGCGGGATGTCTTTCGTTGATAATATAGGGCTTCAAATCCTTCGACGAAGCTGACTAAAAGGTTGTGTCCTTCGAGGATTTGAGCAGCTGTGATGGAACGTTGGTGGAGCAGGCGGATTCCACGAACAAGTTGGCAGAAATTCTTCCAATAAGGGAGAGGAAGAATGTCATAAAAAAATCTGGGGCCGAGTCCGTAAACATAGGTGAGAAATTCCCATGCTTTATATCCACTTGAGATCTTCTCAACTGGGTTGCGCGGAGGTCGATCAAATGAGCCGGAAAGATATCAAGTTGCATCAGCAACGCGTTTTCCATGCTCTTTCCAGGTATCTCCTTTAAGAACTGCCCAGTCCCAGGTCGTTTGGTCATCGCGTGGATCACAATCAAAGGTTCCACGCCATAACCCGAGCAGAAGGTCAGTGAGATTGAGGGATATCAGGTGCATAAGATCAGGCCCAAAGCAGGAAGGAACTCCGAGCATCTGGTCATTCGGAAAGCCACTGAATATGCTCGGTTTGCTGATCCCAGTATCCTTCCGTAGCTTCTGATATTGAGCTTGAGTGCGGGCGCCAAGGAGGACTTCCAAGTTTTTAAGGTACTCCTCTTGGCTTCCGCCATCTAAATTTCTGCCGTCGACGTCGTCGTGATCACAGCCTTGTACAGTATAGTCGTTAGGCTTCAGAAGTGCGGGATAGTAGTGGTTAGCACCCGGCTTCCTTCGACCTTTGATAGGACAGTATAACCGACATCCGTGGGCGCCACTGTGTCCAGTAAGGCCATTCAGATATGTTAGTCCAGGGCCGTCTGCTGCTCCCAGCATAACAAATAGCTTTGACAAGAAAACACGATTCTGATGAGCATCCCAGACCTGTAAACCTTCTTTCGTGAGGGCGGCAACATGGTAGAGCCCAGGGAATAGAAAGGAGTCGACATTTTTAGGCTTATTTGGCCCAGGAATGAAGCCGCCTGGCAAGACGTAGCGTTTCTTGTAGCGTTGATTGGGCGCTAGATCGAGGACAACCCAAATATAAATCCAGCAGTCCGATTGTTTGCTCTGGTAGAGCTGCGCGCCATCGATTGAAAGTAGGAGAACCATGTCGTCGCTCCCGATTTTGCCATCTCTAACCGCATCGAGGTAGTCACTACCAGAGTAGACGTCATCAAACAATAACTGTTCGTAATCATTTTGCTCCAGTTCCTCGAGAATCTTCTGTGTTTCTTGGTTACGATGCCGCATAGCCTGAGCATCCTCGGGATTGCGCCAGATAGCCTGAAGCTGCGGACCAATCGGCAACGTATGAAATTGGCGCCGTGAGACCTTCTGCTGACCATTGCTGGAGGCGAGTATTGCGGGATCATAGCGTGGCTCGGAACAATAGAAACAGGAATCGAGCTCAGCGAATGGGCCTGTATATGCTAGGCACGTATTGATACACATATCGGTCATGATAGAGTGGACTCCAGTGAGCGCGCCAATTTCTTTCTTGACGGTGAAGAGGCTTGGCATGGAATTTTCGGTTTGATCTATGCCGAGGCGGTCAAGGTAGGCGTGGACAGATTGGCGAACATCGTTGTATGTTTCCTCTGATGCATTTGTTGTATTAAGATAGACGTCGATACCTGCACGAAGGTGGGGATTTGTGTCGAGATTGACAGGTTCTGTGATAGGATTTCGTAGTCGATCCATAGCATCTGCATCAAGACCATCATCGCCTTCGAGAGTTGCTTCGCGCAGTGCTGAGATGAATTGTTGGGCGATTTTCAGTTCGTCGAGAGTAGCTTCAATCGTTATGTCATTATATTCAGTTAAACGGGGTAGGATGTCATCTTCGAGATTATGTGGCAATCCAGGACCTTCTGGTTCTTCGTTGGGAGCATCAGGTGGAATCGGGGTCATTTCTCGTGAAGGAGGTGGAGAAACTCTTTGATTATCTTGATTTGCGGGTACTGGGGTCGGAGGACGGGACTGAAGTGTTTGAAATCGCTTTTTATTTACATTTTTGACATACACAAGAATAAAAGATGTACGAACTCGAACATAGATATCTGAATCATCGGAATAATGGTCATCTTCTCTACGGGGAGAGCCCATCTCACCACCACCACTAGTTCCAATATCTGGTTCACCATGTCCGTGTCTATCTGCATCTATGCCTTCATCGGGGTTGGGGTCGAGATCTCTGCGCTGGCGTTGTCGAGGAGGCTCAGAGGATGGACTGCGTGAGTGGCCATGATTAGTGGGATTGGCTGATGGGCTACGTGAACGCCGACGCGGTATGGAGGGACCAGGAGTCGAATTACGAGGCTGTGGTAGTGCCGCAGGGTGCCAAGGCTGCTGCGCGAGGAATTCGGCCATTGGGGTTATGGCTGGCTGGCTGGGTACACGGAACGGCTCATGGGCGTGGTAGGTGGATTTGCTGACGAGCTTGGGCTCTGTTCGACCGCCGGTCATACAGTAGCGTGTGCAGTTGCACGGCCTTTTGGGAGGCATTGCACGACGAGTTATAGAGGGGCGGCTAGCGAGGGCTCGATTTCGTTAGATAATTTCAACCAACGATCCTGATAAGCCCGATATAGATCGATCACGCTACTTGGTCTATACACGGCTGGCCTTTCAATTGAGTGATTCTTGAGTTTCGGAAATTCCGCCATGGTTGAGTCCGAATTTTGAGTTGTGTTTGAATTTTGGTTGAATAAATTTCAAAAAGTGATCACCAAGTTTTGGTTGAGTTGCCGTTCATGTTTCGTGCATCAATCAAAATATATGAACATTTTTTGAGTGAGTTTTCGGTATTTTGTTCAACACCACCGGTCGCGGTTTTGACCCGGTCGTCCAGACGATTTCACGCACCATCAAGCCGTATTTTTGGATTGTTTACTTTTGATAACAACGCCGAATTTTCATGTTCAAGTTGCTTCCCACCTCTCTCTCAAACCCACCACCTCCTCAGCGACGGTGCCAATCCCTTATCCCTCTCTACATCGAGTCCTTTTCTGTCGCATGATGTTGATCATGAAAACTCTCCGTGATTGTTTGTGCACAGTCAAATTTCCATGTTGTTGGAAACCACGTTGAGTGGCACGGAGCAGCTCCTGTATTTTGTGACATTTGTGTGTTTGTTCTTTCCTCCCTCTCCCTGTCCTGCACATTTTCGCCTAGAAGTATTAAAGTTGGTGCGTTCTCTGCCCTCACTACTCCTTCACTGTCAGGTCTTTCTTACCATCCGCCGCAAGTTGCCTTGGCTTCGAAGTCCATCATGCAGGTTGCAATCCGTATCATTCAAGCAGCCAGCAACTGCCTTCATTACTTCAAGAGCCTTCGTTCTCGTGTTACGACGGATCCTTGGAGTTGGGACCAGAGGGGGGAGATTCAGTTGTTCTCGCGCTTGTCCTCTTTCCCTTCGCCAAGCTGTTGCCGCTGATTACCATGTACATTATATCAAGTCTGCTAGTCAATTCATTTCTCGTCATCCTATTCAGATGTGCTAGTAGTAAGGGAAAAGTTGAAAGTGGCGGAGCCGTATTAGCAAGCGGATGGATTTCTTCACGGTGCACCTAGGTTGCACGGAGAATGTTTGAACACTGTGCAAGTAAATTTGCACGCAACTTAAAGTTTGGCGTGATGAACGAAACTTGGTGAATTAGACTTTCAGGAAATTTCAAATTCTGTTTGCACAAAACTCATCCGTCACAAAATCTAGTTTTTTTCAATGGAGTGACCCGGCTGTGTATACGGCCAGGTCACACTATATTTGGAAACTGGTCATTTTCACTGGGCTTCATACAGGATAAACCACAACGTAACTAGAGCAATCAGGACTTCACCGTGATCTTTATCAAGAGGTCTCCTTCGCTATAAACAGAGAATTCAGCTACATTCCGGGTGATTTTGCTGTACAAACACACCTATTAAATGCAGCCTCGTTAACAACGAAGCCCCCATTATGGGCGAATATGAACTTCCAAGTCCCAGTCAACAACTGTGTGAGTTGTGTCTTGAAGTCGTCCGAATTCAGTTTCGCGAATGACTTTTCAAGGCTCTCCTTGAATGGTTGAACGACCGATCGAATGTCATCACCGAATATAGTCTCTGTAACGTTTTTCGGAGCGACGTTGAGGTTGATCTTGAAGTTGCTGTGGGAACTGCTGTCTAGTGTAAGCTCGCCAGACCAAGTGCCAGATTGGATGGCGCTGAGCGTAAACAGAACGTGAGCGGATAATTTAGATGGACGGCAAGAAAATTCTTACGAGCCAAATCCCGCTAAAAGGCAGAATCAGTACCCAATCCCAACAAAGATCAGAGTTGGATAGTACTAACCAATCGCTGTCACCACGTCCGTCTTGCCCTCAAGCCTGTGCATTACACCGAAGTCGTTGGCGATATTTTTAAGACTCGAGAACACGACTCACTTTATTACACATTTACCATTTGCGTCGAGGCTTACAGGGATTTCTAGCTTGTTTTGCGTTAGGCCCTCTTGAAAGGCGAGTGGGAGATCTGCCGATGGCTTTGTTGTAGACCTCTGCTTGTAAACATATTTCCGAACATTAGAAGTGCTATTCTTTGCATCATATACCCAAGGAATTCCCCCGGCCGGCAGCTAGAAAACCCCGAGTTGTTCAGCATGGGAATAGAAGAACTGGACCTTTCGCGAACACACCTCGCTATCAAGATATCCACAATGTCCCTTGATGACAGGCGGATTGCCACCAGAGCCCTTCCCGACGGATTCGGCAATCCAGGTGCTGTGCTGATTGAAAAAACTAAGGACCGGAAGGAAGGCTTTGCAGCAGATGAGGGGAGCAATTATCAATGAAGGAAAGAGAGCTATTCACCCCGTTCCGAAAGGCCGACGGTACCGTCATATTTCTCGTTTGGGTCGGCGGAGGCAGGAGGAACAATCCCTGAAAACATGACAAATTAGTAATGGTGAATTCGAACTCCAATCGGTGCGCACAGTTGCCCTAAATAATGTTCAGTTCTTGTCATGCGTGATCCGAATTTGGCGAAGAAAACGTCGCTCACAGCTGGGAATGGTAGCAAATCTCTAGGAAGATCCCTTCCCTCTGCCTGCATCGTATCATAAGTTCAATTTTTGTTTTCTATATCGATGATTGACATACCATTTGGAGGTAGACCAGCATATTGTTGTCGTTGTTCCTTGTGCCTTTATCCGAGGGTGGTACAATGAAGGGAAGATTCTGGAAACTTAATGCCGTCGGTACAATAGAACGATCCAGGGCATAACCAGTTATTGTTTTCTTTAGAATTGGGAGGTAATAGATGGCCGAGTGAAGGATACCAGCTGGCGCCTTCAAGTAGAGACCGATAGACGAAACGAAGTCATTCTTTGCTCTGTCGGTCGGGAGGTCGATGAAGCTGCGACTTTCATCATACTTAGAAAGATCGACATCTAGAAACTGTTGTTAAGTACGATGGTGAACCGGCGAAACAAAATACATTTCTTACTAGCAAAGTCAATGACGAGCTGGTGGATGTTGTAATCCGACGGATTCTTCAGCGCATCTTGGATAAACTTCGGAATATCTTGGTCCTTCATTATCTTCAAATTGAGACGAACATCGAAGGCGAGCCGCCAGTCATTGATCTTCGCTGTCTCTTGGCTAAAGGTGTTCTAATATTTTAGACCGAACTGTATTTCAATCTTCACAATAGATGCTTACGTAGGCTTCTTAGCTGGACCGGCCAAGTATTTGAAAGTACCAGACTAGCTTTGAGGTCAGATAGCGACTCGGACACAAGAATGAATGCGGATTCACCGTCAATTTCAATGTGAAGAGCACACTTTGCTTCTCGTCGGTTCCAAGCAGTAGCTCGATTGCAGATGGAGCGAGCTCTGCATCCACAATCTGGCTATGTTAGAGCGTCAATAAAACTAGTATGACAAACTTCAATGTCGAGAACATACGTCCAATCATCGTCTTCCGTAGTATCGGTGGTGAAATGACGCGACTTCGCATCGCTCGTTTTAAATATCAGGTTGAACTGTTCGTTGACTCCTCTCTGCGAGACGCTAGTGATCTACTGCGGATAAGCGCCTGCCAGAGGAAAATAAACGAATCCATTGACCTGATCATAGTCGTAAATTTTTGTGCCTGTGAAGCGTTCTTTGGCTAACTCGGCGTAAGGAAGCATGGTTAGAGTTGCTTGAACTGTAATGAGAAAATGGGAAGGTGGGGGACTCTGCGAGCGACTGGAATAACTTATGTATTTTCAAACTCGTCGGCGAATTGACAGGCTTCCCACCAAGTTCGGATTTCCAGAGCCCCTCCGGATTAAGCCCAACTTCACTATTCGAATTCTGAAGAATCCGGGGAACTGCTGAGATCGAACTCACACTTGGATAACTTTACATTCATAGTGGCATCTGTCCAAAATGTGAGATCGCTGGTGAGTGACACCCTGATTGTTCATCGGTGGAGCAATGATCTTGTGAATGGCAAAATACGTATTTCGGCGACGTACACGGCCAATTAGGAATACGAAGGCAATACTTACAAGCCTCGGCAACTCTCCCGGCGAGGGATGACTCTCGAAGGCTGTAATATGATAGCTGTAGATTTCGTTGCATCATATAGCTATATGTGCCTTATTTTCCGTTCCCTCCTTTGCGGATGTTCAGAGACAGTCACAATGGTTGGTCATACGTTGTTTGACAGGGACATTACATCTGTCATCGGGACAAGTTTCTCCGACAGCAACCCTACAATATGATTGGCACGATTAGAAGCACTCAAGCGTGCAATGCACGCCTGAGCATTTATGACGTTCTGGAGCAACTCTCGGGTGAGAAATTTTGCCTTCAATTCTGATGATCTGGGTAGCCGTACACATATCAAATTGGGTTTCTAGCGACGTCTCGCTCGGAGTCCCTTACATTATCGATTATCTCATTCACCTATGTCTACTTAGATTACAATAAGGCACCGCAAATCATTTGATACTCGTCTGTCTTCAGTTTTAATTTTTTGCGAAGCTCAGAAGTCGGGGGACACGGCTGTAGATAGTAAACATTGTAGAGAGTAAACATAAATTTGGATCGAAGCCGCGATGGATAGATTAAAATCTGGAGAAGGTATGGTACCTATGAACACGACGTCGGAAAGCGTTTAGTAGGCATTATATATTCGTGAATGAATGGTGCTTCTTATAGGGTGAGACCATGGCCAGGATTCAGATCTAGGTTTTACTGAGGTGAAGGTAGGCAGCCGGAGTCTCAAGAATTCACTCTTGAGTATCAAATCCTGCCACTGGTTTATCCCAAAAGACCCAGTGCCAGAGGTAACCTACAAAAAATGGCGTAGTCGAACAAAAACACTCCTTTCATAGAAAGAGAGGAATAACCTCTGTCAACGAGGCTTAACTCCAGGAGGGAAGTTGACGGGGGTAACAGCTCGTGTAGGCTAGCTACCGTTCTCTCAATCTTTCATCCCTAGAACGCTGTTGGCATCCTCGGCTGATTCATAACTTTTATTTACTGTATCTACTTTGTAGCTCGCCACTTAATCCGCCTTGTTGATATCCGTCTGATTTTATCATGTCAGAAATGTGGATTTGAATTTAGTACTTATATTAAACTCAGGAACGTGGTCAAAAGTAGACAATATAGCGGAGTCCAATGGGAGCCGTAATGCCGAGCGAGCGAAAAACAGCGTCACTCCCATTTTTTGAAGAATTCCTGAGATTCAGGTCTCACGGTAGCCTTTTTTTTGTTTTATTCTTTGATTGCTTTTACTGGAAGATATCTCAAATTGAGGGTAAAAAGCCAGAAAAACAAAACGAAAAAGGCAAAAGAAAGCCGAAAAATGCTACTGTGAGATACCCTAGTTTTTGCTTGACTCCTAGAATGAAGAGAAGTCATGCCGCGAACTGTTCGCTCCGAACTACCTGTGGCTACATCCCCCTACCCCTTCCCCACCCGGTGATTTGATGTGCCCGATTGGCGGATCTGTCGCCTCTTGACCCAGTAGTTTGGCATTTGGTTGACTCTTGATCCTCTTCGATGGGATATTTCCGGCCAGCTAACAACCCTCGCCTATAAGAATCGTATGGTTGGTGTTACCAGCGCTCACTTCATTTTCTGTTATCCTTACCATCTCACTACAGCTATAGCAATGCCGGACCCCGATTACGCCAAGTTAGCCCAGGAACGCTTCACGGGCACGATGACTCACGGCTACGATCAGGTGGGATTCTTTCATCTCCAACAACCCTCGACCTCTCATACGCAGCAGATAACTGCCGTCTCCCAAGGGGCTATCAAGCGTCAGATGAAATTAATGTACAAGATTGCCGAAGACAATTCGCCCATACGGAAATTTCACACCGACACTACAGAGGACGATGACTGGACGTATGTCATTCACGCTAGGATTGCTATATACAGTTGTATTGATCAATGGCACAGTTGTATAAAGAACGCTGAACTTGACGCATCCAGTGTCGAGTTGCTCCTTCAAAATGACGATAAGCAAACTGTTCTCTTTACGTTGAGCTTGAAGGTGCCAGTGCTCTTCTTCATCCCACGTACTGCTGTCTGATTTCAAGCCTAGTCTGGTTCTTTTCAATACTTAGGCGGCAAAAAGTCTCGTCCAACGTAAGCTTTCTAATGCGACGAGATAGGTTCTGCTTAACATGAAGTGTGGCTTAGCGAAGAGACCGCCGCGATTCAGGACTGGCGTCTCGTATTTAGGGTCCGCCTCAATTTAAATATATTGGACGAGAAGGATGTTCCCCAATTCGTCAAAGATGTGTTGCGCAGAACGGACGACTACAGCGTCCACCAACTTTTTGTGGATTTCACTAGTATGTTCTTCTTCTTTTGTTCATCCTTGTAAGGCTCAACGCTAGTTCCTAGCTGCCGATATTTCTAACTATGACGAAGGACTCAGTCACATTGTCCTACCCACCGATGCGGCGAAATTGAGCTTCACTGAGCACATTAAACTGTATCTGAAGAAGCTCACTAAAGAGACGGGTAACTTTCACTCGACGATCCACTATCTTCCAATTATAAAGAAACCGGAAAACTACCGTGCGCCCACTATTGCGCCAACGTCTTTGAATTTCCAGAACCTTCCCTTCGTTACATCACCATCGGATAAGGGGACGAAGAATGACGATAAAAATATGTTACTTTATCTTCAAATGGTACGTCGATCGCAGAAGGGCAAAGTAAACCTAGTCAAACTAACGATACACTACAGACACAAAAGAGAGAATTTCCTAAAGACCTTCTACCATGGCCTAAGGTGAGTTCGATTTATTTGCCGTCGTCAAATACACACGACAAAGCCATTTTTGATTAGGCGAATTGTAAGTGT
This sequence comes from Flammula alnicola, assembly GCA_015499995.1. Classification (NCBI taxonomy): domain Eukaryota; kingdom Fungi; phylum Basidiomycota; class Agaricomycetes; order Agaricales; family Strophariaceae; genus Flammula; species Flammula alnicola. Next base: position 60,937 of record JADNRV010000212.1, on the reverse strand, counting down.
TAACTTGGAATTTAAACTCGCCGGGCTCAGTGCGAATCATCCATGTTTGTTCAGGGGTTGTCCCTCCCACCGGAACAGATCCAAGGTACGACGGTTCTGTCTGCCTTTCCAAATACAGTGAGTAAAAAAAGTAATTTTATTACTGGGCGTCTCTAACTCCTGTTTTTCAAGCTTTCCTGGACGGGTGGTTGCTTCCACGTCTTGCTCGTTTCAATCAGGCAACCACTTGGGTGCTCAAATCGATCACTTACGATTCAAGTTTATCGCCACTGCCTTTCCACATTGATGCGCATCTGGGATATAGTACCAGTGAGGTATATGTGTCATCATTTTTTCGCTACGCTTTTTTCTCAAAGTCATCCAGCTACCGACAGGGGGCACGCCCTGGGCGTATGAGGCACAAAAAAGCAGTCCGAGTACTTTCTACTACTCTTATGGCCATAATAAGGAGGATACCCGACAAACCGCGATTGTCCCAAAAGGATCTAATGCATTCTGTCAACAAGAGAGTAGTGTCTGGAACCATCTAGAGATCCCGGTTGGCCTTAATTCAGACGGTAAATGTGTTATCAAGTGAGTTGAAGTCTTGACCTTGAAAATTGCATTATTCAACGTATTACCGCAGGATCGGCGGTAGGATAGAGGTGTGGTCATGGGGTAAGTATTCTGCTCTGTTATTTGTTAAACTTATATTAATATTATAATGTCCACCAGCTTCGAAGCCGGCTTGGTAGGCATTCTCCTTTCCCCATTCTGGTCGTTGACCAATCCATGATCTATCAGGTGCATTACCGCCGCCACATGGAGTGCCACAGTTACGCTCGATGCTGTTAACCATGGCAGGCTGATGATAAAGGTCGATTTTCCTACACCAAATGTCGGATCAGAAAAGGGAGTTGCCTGGCGTGATACACATGGGGCGAAATATGACACGGTTATTGCTGATCTCAATAAACGCGTCGAGAACGGGGTCAATCAATTGGGGACCATCGCCAACGACATCAAGAATGAAATCGAAGGACTCATGGGTGGTGAAAATTCGCTGTGGACATTCATATTCGGCGGTAACGATGATTTCTTCATCGATAAAGTTGGATTCAACAGGTAAATAACTTGGATGTTTCACACCATTGATTGCAGGCTCATATTGAACGTGTTTATAGCGAAGGGGATCTCCTAGCGCAGCTCGTATATCAGCTCAAGGACTGAGCTCGGCCTGATTTTGCTCATGACATGCAACATTATCTCAGTGATTTCGAATACGTAGCCCCTCGCCGTTTAACCAGTTCGTGTATGAAAATATGGCAGGTAGAATCTAATGAATTGGTAGCGACCTTAGCACTCAAGATTCTCGTCTTACTGCACTAGCTCTCAGCAGCGTCAGCCTATAATATGTTCATGACCATGTTTGTCCCGCGCTCTCTCACCGGAGCCTATGCTCTTGTTCTATTTATCATCCATGCGATTATTCGCGGACTCCGAGGACATTATTCACTGGGACGGCATTCTGCAGCGGCTCGACTCCTGATACGATATACGGCACCGATATGGATGCAAGGATAATAATCCGACATAGCCATAAATACCACAAAATTAAAAACAAAATACCTGGCATGCTTGCCGATATTGGTACAAGGCGAACATCCCAAAATTTGCCAATGCCGTATCGAAGGGATTCGAGTCCAAGTCCTCCTACTCGAGTAGCCCTGAATAATTAATGACATCAGTGACTGCACCTAAGTCGACTCGAAGTTGTCCACAAACCGTTTGATATGCAGCTCGCTCATAGGTCGTCATCGTCAAGACGTAGGCGCATATGGGACGGCTCGTGCCAGTAATGCGGAACGTGGCTATGGTGAATTGAATAAAGATAAATTGAATTTGTGGCTCTCGGAAGTGACTTTGATGCCTAGAAAATTACCAAGCACTGAAGTGGCGAGAAACACGAGACCATCAAGCTAGAATTCACTCCATCCAACTAATATGATCCAACGCCGGACGCCACCTAGACCACCATTCAGGCTCGCTGATTCTACGTTGGCACTCGTGCAACACCCATCGCGAACATATATCTACCGGATATAGATGCCCAAAATTTCCGTTTAGCGGCCGTTATGTCGACTTCTGGAATGCCTTGATAGGATATATTGAGCTGCCTGAACCGAACGAAAAAATAAAATAAAATAAATAGGAAGCTTCACTTATTAGCGATGCTAGCAGAAAGTATGTCAGGATGGCGGTAAACGGAGGCGGTGATCGCAAGGTAGTGGTTGATGGTGTCGGTGGGTCAGTGCTGCGGGGTGGGAAAGGCATAGAACAGTGAAGAAAGTCCCCATGGACTCGTTTCAGGACGTACTGAATGGGTGTCCGATTCCATGAAAGTAACCCATCGGGATCAGTCTCGCTAATAGGCGTTGATTCGTCTCGCCGATTTAGGAAGGCGATGCAATTGGCACCGGCTGCACTGGAGGCCCGTTTGCGAGACGAAAGGACGGTGGGGATGGGATAGGGAGGGTGGGAGAAGCAGTGGAAAAGGGAGAGAGAGGAAGGACGTACCTGCTGGTGTCCCGGACCACCGTTGTAGGCCGCTGCTTGTGAGCTAAATAGGCAGTGGGATGGGGAGGAGGGGAGGGTGGGTGATGCCGCGGGTGTCCTGACACGCAGACGTCGGGTGTCGGCTGCTGTACGGGTGGGCAGCAGGGTGGCGCCAATAATACAGATGTTGGGGGCCGCCCGGAGGTAGGCAGTGAGGGATCCCAGGATAGACGTCGGGTGGAAAACGGACAGCGTCGCTGATGTAAACACGGAGAGCGGGGAGAGTTGAAACCAAACGGTGCGGTCCGCGCGGATCAGTGGAACTTTGATGGCATCAATCCGAAATCGATAATATGCACCAAAGTAGCACCAACATCGGGAATCGTCAACACTACATCCAACAGGATCAACCCCTTCTCCACAAACCGCCACTTCCCTCAATGTTCGAGCTCTACGACTCCATTAAAACGTATATAATAGTAGCGAGGATGAGCAAGACTAACTGAACGAAAGATGAAAAACCTGTGAATGAGAGAAAATGTCGACTGAAGGTATAGGACAGGAAAATGGCCATAACGAAAATGCAGTGAAAACGGGACAAAAAAGGGAATATAGAGGTGGGCATCGGAGGAGAAAAGAAACGAAAGGGTAGCTGTAGCAGAGGCAACACTGTCCAAGCTTCCACGTTTAACGACGTGCTCGTCTGCGTTGATCTGCACCCATTGCTTGCACCGGCAGTGCTTCAGGAGGAGCCGGGGCAGCAGCCGCGGCCGCCGCCCTAGTCCTACCTCGCTGGACTTGCCTAGCGCGCTCCTCCCGATGCCTTATCAAAGCTTCCTGATACAGCCGCTCGCGTTCGATCCGCTCCTCTTCTGCGCGGGCAAGCAGCTCCTGCGCAATTCGGTCTTGCTCCATCCTCATCTGATACTGGAAATTCGCGTTAGCAATCGCCACATCTGCCATGAGCTGGTTCTGCGCGGCTTGCTGCTGCAGCCTGCGCGTCTGTTCGCGTTGCTGGCGCTGTTGTACCTGGAGTTCACGCTGCCTATCCCGCTGCATTTGTTGACGTCGCCGCATCACTTGGGCGTGGTCGTGGCGTATTTGCGCAAGTCGAGCAGCCTCGGCCTCTTGAGCGGCGATCCGCGGGTCAGCGAAGAAATTAAAATTGGCTGCTACAGCCGCTCCGTGCTGTGGTGCGCCGAGGACAGGTGCAAAGGGGTTAAACGCTTGTGCCATTTGTTGAGCAAAGCCCTCAGCCTGCGCTGCGTAATTATAGGGATTGGCAGGTGGCTGGTATGGGGGAGGAGCAATACCTGCTGCGCCTACCGGATTCGGCCGCGGTGGAGCGACGGGGAGGTCGACTTTAATTTCTTTCTCGTCGACGTCTGGATGGTCGCGCTTGTACTCGGCTATTGCTTTATCGGCAGCGGCTTTAACCTATTATCATTTGCGTATATTCAATATGATGATGTGACAGGACAAGAAAGGGCAAAAGAGCGGACCTCGGCTGCATGTCGTTCCTCGACCTGGTCCCATAGCAAACATTTTCCTGCATCTTTTCTACTTGTAGAAGCTCGCCCAGGTGGTGCCTGTCCGGAGGCAGAAGCATCAGTAAACATTCCTCTAGAAGAACAAGTATGTATAAATGGATGAGGAAATTTGAATGTTCAGGAGATAAGGGCTCGAAACAACAAGATCGGTTGCACAAAAGACTGATCTCGACCAACGAGGCATCGACTTACCTGATTGAAATGCTCGTACCCGGAAATAACCTGCCGACACACATAGCAGGAGAGCGTGCGGCAGTTTGGACACGTCATCTTGTTGCACTGCCAGACGCGATGAGTCGCCATATAAGCGTAATCGGGGGTGAGCGGAGAGGGGGACGTACACCTTGTTCCTTGATAAACGCTGTTAAGGTTTGACAGTTAGCAATGACGGCGTCATGTACAGGATATAATATCGGCGTACCTTTTTGACATTTGGGGCAATTGCGCATCAGCGCCCGAGCTACAAACCATACGATGAGGTCGAGATAATGAGACACGAAGGAAATAACGCACTCATAGCTTCCTCAATGGCATGTCGCCCATCAAGGTGCTTGTCTTCTTCGACTTCTGTAAAGGCGCACAACCATAGTGAGCCAATAGAAAAGAACGTCCAAATTTCCCGGACATACCTTTGCAAGACTTGGGAAGATGATCCTAATTCGAACGAATACCTCATATAAGTACGGCGGACATTCGCACAAGACACGAACACCTACCTTCTGTTTACACAGCCTACAGCTCACCTCTCCGCACCCGCCATCCTCATTCCCACACCGGAACAGCTTCTCCTCTTCCTTCGATACCTCCAAGACGCACTTCCACTCGCAAAACGGGCACTCCTCGAGACCCTCGAGGTCTGCTTGCTCAATCTCCTTCTGCTGCTTAACCCGCTCGTATAGATCCATAAGTTTCGTCGAGAGCACGCGACGGAGTTCAGACGCAGGGAAAGGCTGTGCGCAGCCCGAGGAATGCATGCAATTGATTTCAATATCGTGCTCGCCTAGCTTGGTCGATGCGTATTGCGAGACACAGCCGGAGCAGAAGAGATGGGCTTCGGGGCATTGTACCATCTTGACCTGTGTCGAGGCAAAGAAACACGAGATGAAATTATATTGACGAAATAGAGGAAAGAAGTTAAATATACGTACGAAAGCATACTCGGAGAAACAGCACTGACACTCAATGCCGGTACCATCCTCCAGAGGTTCATCCTCCCCCGGTAAGTCGACGGCCGTCTCCTTTCCTTTCCCTTTCCCAGCATCTCCTGCTTCGTCCTGCACCGCACCTCCATCGGCAGCAGCAGAACCCGCCTCCGGTCGCCGTAAATTCAGCTGCTCCTCTAACCACGCTCTCTCCTCCATGAAAGCCTCGTCGATGAGTACCTGGAGCCTTCTGTGCTCTCTCGCTGGATTGTAATGTATTGATTTGCGCATATACATACGATGTCGTCCTGGGTCATCTTCGTAACTTTGCTCTTCAGCGGCGAGTGCGAGATGGGTAGGGGCGTAAAAATTCCGGAAGCGCGTTAGACTGCGTCGAAGATAGGGTTTGGGAATGAATGGGAAATCTGTCTGGAGGTAGATCTGCGAGCAAAGGAATTAGTTGATCGTTCCAGAATATGGGTAGAATATGAAGGAAATAAAATTGGCAAACATGGAGAAGACCGAAAGAAAGATCATACGTGAAAGACACGATGAAAAGGAATCGAATTCAGAACATCGAAACTCGACGAAATGTATTCATCGAGATTGACCGCAATGAAGAAAGGATGGAGAAAGAGCTCAAAACGCACCAATGCCCGCTCATGATAGGCAGCACCCCCCTCGAAAACCCTCTCCACACTCGCATAGTCGACCTTCGCCTTCTTATTCGGCCTCGCTTGATCGACATCTTTTTCCTTGCCCTTTCCTTTGTCTCCAGCCTCAGCTCCCTCGCCATCGCTCGCCACGACCACCGCCTTGCGCTTCTTCGCCACCCTCGGATACCCTCCATCCTCGAACAACAAGCCAAGGACGTGCTCCGCCGTCTGTCCTGCGAACGTTGGTAGGTGCGTCTGCACGAGACCGAGGAGGTACTCGGGTTCGACGTCCGGGATGACCTCGAGAATTTGGGCCATGGCGTGCGAAGTCGGGTCCGCTGGAGGATCTCCTTGTTGCGATTCGGGTGGGGGTACTGCTGCCGCTGCGGGTTCCGGCTGAGGTTGCTGTTGTGCCTCGGGCGCAGGCGCAGCGACGACGTGTGGTTGCGGTTGTGGTTGCGGTTGAGGTAAAGGATTCGGTGGAGCTGCTGGGGCCGGGGCTGGGATTACGATCTGGACTGCAACTGGGGCTGGAGCAACGGCAGCGGGTGGGTCTGGATTGGCCACAGTAGTAGCTTGGATGACCAGGGCGGGCAGTGTTGCTTCTTTCTTCGAGGTATTAGTGGTCGGTTGGGGTTGGGGAGCTGCAGCGAGACGAACTCGGGGTGGTCGATTGGTTCATAGAAAAGTCGAATGGAAAGGGTTTGTTGGAGAACTCGGGATCCCAATCGCCATCGGCAACGTCCATCATCTCTTCCTGAAATCCATCACCACCCTCATCGTTCCATCGTGCACCAGGAGCCAAAGGCGGTTGATTCTCCTCATCGCTCTGGGTTTGGAGAAATAATGGTATTGCGCCCGGTGCCTTTCGCTTCTTGACGAGGAAGCAGTAGTGCTAGGTCCTGCGCCAGAACCGGAGCCCGAGGCGACAGGAATATTCTCCAATGAACCCGAAGGGCCTGAGCTCTTGGCCGTAACGTGTTTGGTGTGGAAGTGGACTTGTGTTGGGCCCGTTTCTGAGTCGGCTGTGAGCCAGAGGGACCTGCTTGGGCTTGGGATCGTTGTTTTACGCATAATCGGTGGCTGCGCCGTAAGCTCAGGTTCCGAGTCGGTCAGCTCGATGACAGTGTCCATGGCCGCCCTGGCCGTCTTCCTCGCCGTGGCTTTGCCTTTCCCTTTTGCGTTTGGACGAGAGCTCGCTCCTCGAGCAGGCATTAGGCGCGTCTTGGATGTGGATCTGGCACGGGCGGGGTGTGCTGGTTCCGGCGACGAATCGATCTCGATTACGGTATTCGAGAGAATGGGAGCATCGTTGTGAAAGGAAATGTCTAAGGCAGGAGCAGTGAAGAACGCGTAATTGATCTGGGAACAGAAGGCTGGATAACGGAGGGCAAGAGCCAGGCGGAAAACAATACAGTTAGGGGCGACGAATTGCAACAACTGAAATTCGAGTTCTTACAAAAAAGATAGGGTTATATATATAGGTATATCCGATCGAAATAGTCGAATTCGCGTCCAAAATGGAAAAGAAGACTGTGAACGCTCAATAAAGATCATTCAACGCGACTCAACGCATGCAAAACTCACAGCAGTGAAAAAAAAAATTGTCCTGGGCTTGTCAGCACAATTTTGTTGGTTGAAAAGGCTGAATTAGCCCAAATTAACGGGTTCTAAGTCAATCTTGTACTCGAAAGACCTTTAAAACGACAACATGGACAGGGATGCGAGTTTTATGAGTGGCGGGAGGGAACAGTGGCACCGACTCGACCAATGAGTTCTTTATTTGGCGCTAGCGTTTGATCCTAACTTCGTGATGTTGCCGCAAGGCAACGGGGGTAACGTGTCAAGCTCTTGACTTGACCGGACGATTCTTGGACAGACTTGTCTTGTCTTCGAACGTAGTTGATCTCCTTTTTATACTTTTGAGACAAATGAAAATGTGTTGAATCATACGAGCCTGGCTTACTTCGAGGCGAATATTAATATTAGATTACTTATCACCCCAGACGTGAGCTGCGAGGCGCATAGCAAACGGGCCTCGAGGCAATAGTTGCAAACCCATGACTCAAGTTCGTTACATAGAAGATTGGCAATTTGTACTCGTATTTCGAAACCTGTCATTTCACAGGTCCTTACATAGATCATATCTCGAATTGCGCTAAATTTATCCCACCATACAATGACTCATGCGATTGCCCGACACTCATCTTCTGTTCCACCTTCTTCTCGAGAACTAAACATATTACAGATGTCTGATACGACTAAAAATAACGTATTGCCACCGCAAACATACCGCGTGGACGACAGTGCCATCCTCGAGGACCTCCTTCCTTCGGACGAGCTGAGGCCTCTTGAAGAAGAGATCTATAGAGTAAGCGGCATATACAAGTGTCAAAATCAAACGCAGGAGCGTAGAATCAGGCTCAGAGAGACAATAAATTCGAAACATCCAAAAGCATCTATAGAGGCTGACGTGGACAGCGTGTCCACTCTCTAACTTCGAACCTTCGAGCGATGCTCCGTCGGCTCCCAAGTCCTACCAACCGCTTTGGCAAGATCCAACTCAGTGACGTTTCGAAAGTACCCTGCTGCGATCTTGGCATCGATTTCTATGCGCGAGTCAGATCGGATGGGGTCATCTAAAATCCAGCGACAATTCAGTTAGACTTGCAATATGAGGAAAAGTTAGCGAACCCGCATGCAGTCCTCAGTGGAACGACTCACATGAGAGATATAATTCGGAATTTTTCGCAGCTTTGTACTCCTTCCACTATACCTTCACATGTGTCGCTATGATATAAGAGTCCGGCAAACATCCATTACTCCAAAAGTCAGAAATCGCATACCGTGCAACATCGAACTCTTCCAGGCCGTCCGCAAAAAAACATTCCCCTTCTTATACTGTTCCATGAATGCATTACATTTCTTTAATCGATCATATTGATCAAGCATGCGTTTGAAGAGCTGGAACGACGAAGACAGTAAATACAGCGAGTGTGCTCGAGGATAAGCTCAACTTACCGATGCAACGCTTGTATGATTTGCTAGCATTAGGCCGCTTACCTTGTAATTGGTACTGAGCTTTCGCGCTGATAGCTGCGGGCCACCATGGTGGAAGGCCGCTAATAGGCTCCTTTCCCGTATGCGGATAAGCGATTGGCGAATCTGGTTGGTGGAATGAGTGAGAAAAGTTGAAAGTCATAAATCAAGCAGGAGAGTACGTCAGCTGATCAATGCCGCCCATGATCATATTCATATTTGAGATGTAAGAAGCATTTGAGGACGTTACGGTCGAAACCATACGGTTCTGAGTTGAAGAAGACGTCGCATAACATCTAAGACGGTTGTCCGACGTATAGGTTTCGCCTGTGTTGACATGAGTATATGAAACCGCCAGCATATGGCAGTAAAAAGGCACAGACCTTGTCGATTTCCCCACTCGAAAAGGGCGTGCATGATACCATAAGAAATGCCAACGTGGTGTGGGTATCAGGGTGCCAACATGCCCACTGGATCATTGGTCATGTACTAGGGATGCGCAAAGTCTGCGTACTCTGCCGCCATAACCACTAATATCAACTGATTGGTCTGATCGAAGGTGGGGGTCTGGATGTGCAGCCTATCTGCAGAAATGCGAAGAGCCCGCTGTTGTCCAACACCACCCCGGAGTCAGCGTTATCAGTGAGTCTTTTTAGAGTTAACAACGAATTTTATGGCTGCACGACAACATCGCCTTCTTGCACATTTGGGAATACGCTGTATGTCTGAATGATTTTCTTGGAAATCTATGGTTGAGACTTTCCAAGATGAAGGAGCCCATCCAGTTCCTCGAGCAATGGAGTGTACAGCTACAAAAGCCTGAGAGCGTGTTGAGATATGCGTGAGGTTTAGATACGATATGTGGCGTACCTCTAAGGAGTCACTACTTTCTGCCTCTCTGTAGACCATATCCATGATTTCTTCGTATATCCCCTCTCCAGTTGAATAACCTTGGGCCCAGTTATTTCCCGCATCACCCATCCTTTTGATACGAAAATATTCTGCGGATTACACAAACGAGATTAAGGCGACGCGAGGATGTTGTTTATGACCCGAGGGGGCATCAATTTCGCAGTTCATATATTGGTAAATATTCATACCCTAGGCTCCAGATCCACAAGCCTCGATCTAGGCACGTAAAACTCATCGTCTGCCTGGTAGAAAACACATCCTTTCGATCACCTCCCTATGTTGCCCATTCCTCGAAATTCCTTGTTGATTGATACCATGCTCTGCACATAATTGTTGCCGGAACGCGGATCCCACTTATAGCATCATTGTAGGTAAAGGCAACTCTAGATTTCAATAAAGCATGCTCACTTTGGTTTCCACATTGACCCAGTTGAACGTTGACGTTGAAATGTGATGATTTCGCGACGGCAGGCAAGAACACGAGACGGTGGGAACCCTAACCCTATGGTTAGGCTGCCTCGTGTTGTTCTCGCCGCAACTGGTTGTTAGTTGCCAGTTGTTTTCCTTCGACATATACCCCTGGTCACTGTCCTGGTCGATATCCTGCTCTTCTACAATGGCTCAGGCTGTTGGCCTTGTCCTCACAACTCCCCCACCTCCAGGTTTGCAGAAGCAACCAAAAATTCAACACTTGCATGGCAGGAACATCTCGAATCTTTGTTTCATCACGCGAAAGATCGTTTCCCAGATGTCGTCTGGGAACTTGTAGGCGACGAAGAGGACCGTAGTCAGGTGTTTGAGGAAGTATGGGGCCATAAAGGTATATTCAAACATGCATTCAAATCGTCCATTCTGCTGACTTGAATCTCACAGCGATTGTTTATGCTCGCGCACCTCCAAGTTTCCAAAGTCGCTATTTTTCCTTTCGCCCAAGCGGTGCAATTTCGCCTCTTCCCTATCCCTCTTCACCTTCGGGGCAGATTATCCCGCCGAATCAGCTCTTTCTCTCGGTTTAGAACATTCGTTGTCAGCCATTCCTCGCACCCCCTCTCCCTTCCGCGCTCCTTCACCGTCAACCACCGTCGCACATGTTGGGCCAACAACCCTTCTTCGACTCACCACTTCCATTAACCCTGCTCTCTTCTCCAATGAACTCGAATATCTTTACACCGGCAAAGGTTCGGCGAGGCTTTCGAATTTTTGTTCGACTCGTCAGAATCTCGTGAACGCGCACCTGGAGCAGACGACGATCCCGAATCTTTGCGTATCGACAAACTACGCAAAGATTTAGTGTTCATGTGGAGGTCGCGTCTTTATTCGGACGTTCGTATCGCCTTAACTGGGAATTTTGGAGGCAATCACGAAAGCACGACCGCCATCTTCTCCTCCCATCGCTTCATCCTCGTTTCTAGATCATCTTATTTTCACACCGCCCTTATCGCTTGGCCATCACCAAAAAATGTGCCCAACGAGCCGCCCACTCTCATTCTTCCATCCCCTCCTTTTACACCCGCCTCTCTCCATTTCACTCTAGGATTCATTTACACCGGCACCCTTATCTTCTCCCATAGATCATACGACCTTTCCACCGCGTTGCTATCTTAAGAGCTTCGCTTTATCTTAACCTTACAACACTCCATGACGAAATTCAAGCCAGAATTGCCCAGGAAATGCTCCACGGCCTTTTCCACGCCTTTATCCCGTTCGCTGAGTACGAGCGGCTCACGGGTGGCAAGTGGGGTACTGGAGGCTGCCGCTGCCGCCAATGTGCACGCCGTGCACCGCGAGTGCTGGAGTTCGCGCTCGCCGACGACGTGAAGAACTCGGCCCTAGAACGCGGTGCCCGACGAGCCCTCGTCGGCCTCTTTGGCGAAGGGTGGTGTACGCAAGAATTCGCCTCACTACCACAGAAAATCAGGGAATCAGTCTTGAAAGGCGTCGGCAAGCGCACCACCCCACTCAATGCTTTCCCGTTACTCTTCGCCGCGGAACATGCGCTGATCAAACTCGGAAATAGCATCGAGCCATGGGCCGACATCGTCAGAGAAATGGTCTTCGCTGGACGCAAAGGAGTCGACGAACTTTTGTGCAAGGAATCGGAACCATGCTTCTCAAGTGAAGAATGGATGGAGATCATGGAAAGTGATGGCGTTCGGTTTGAAGACGGAGAAAGGGTCGAATGGGCGATGGCAGCGATTATGCGCGGGGTAAAGGAGTCGTATGCTCCGTCTTTATACCAGGTGCGCCCCTATCCCATCTTCCTGTTTTCTCGCGTGTCTGACCCCATGGAAGACTCTTGTTTCGTCGATTCTCTTACGGCCGCATCCTACCGAAGTCAACGCTCCGCTCCTCCCTGCCACGTCACATGTTCGCGTCCAAGTCGAACAAGCTCGATTGGAACTCTTAAAGTGGATAGGGAAACGTTGGTTAGCGATACGACAAGAACGTGGGTTTGATCCTCTTGAAGGCTGGGCATTGAAAGAGATCAGCGACCGTAAGTACAATCCTTCTGCTACCTATAACCTGCTAATGCTTCATGATTGTTTAGACATTGAGGTGCCTATCGACGATCTCCTTAGCCCCCCATCGTACTCTTCACCCAAGAAACGGCAGACCGGTCTTCTGCTTCGCCCCATGTCAAATCATCCTCACACATCCAAGGTTGATGCTGAAAGTGATGTCGCTAGTAGCATGCGCGTCAGTGTTCTCAGCCGAAGTGTCCATACGAGGCCAGGGACATCTGCAAACCACGAGCGCGACGGCGCCGGATCCTCAGCCAGCTCGGTTCGCAGTGTTGCCCGCAGCACTACTTCTGTGGCTTCCACAGCCAGTACGAGCACGGTGTCAGCCGCTCCTCATGTCAATACCGGTGGAATGTCACCCGCCCGAAGAATTGCTTCAGAAGTTCGGGCTGGCAGGGCGTTGGAGTTGAAAGATAGGCCCGACTCGAAACTGACGCCGTCGTCGTCTTCTGTCAACTCGAGAACTCCATCACCCCGATTACAGCTTTCTATCATCGAACCGGATGTTGGCGAACAGGAAGAAGAGGGCGAACAGGAGGGTGGAAGGACACCCGAAGCAAGTGAAGATGGCGAAGAACGACCCGAGGGTTCTCAAATCGATGAAACAGAGTCCATTTACCAAACACCGCCGCCACCTCTGAAGAAGACGCTGATTACGCGTGCCTCCCTAGCCAGCGTTAGCTCTCGGACCAGCACAAGAACCGGAACAAGTCCCAGCGTCAAGTCTAAAGCAACCACAGCTTCCGTTAAGACCCAACCTACAGTGCGAAAGCCAACCATGCCGTCTTCTTCGGCTTCTCGGACGTCACCAGCTGTTCATGCAGCCTCTCCCAGGCCAAACTCTCGTGGTAGCACGACTTCAACCCTGCGTTCTCGTCTCAACGTTGGCGTAAAACCCGGAACCTCGCCCACATCTCGCCCGACATCGCGAGTGTCGACGAGGTCCATATCTGGCGGTGCTCGACCTACTTCTAGCGTCTCTACAACCGACAACACTGGTACTTACCGCACGGCAAGCAATGGGCTTTCAACACCCACCACTCGCTCTCGCCGAACCTCGGCGGCATCGACTACAAGTGTGCGCGCTGGAGGCGGTCGGTCCAACACCAGTTCTCCTGTCCACGAACGTGCAAGGAGAATATCTGGTGCCTCTGTCAGCTCGGTTGCAAGCAATGCGACTAGCGTTCGCTCGACGACGAAGACGGCGAAGATGACCCCAGCAAAACGTACCGCACCTCCTGTACCCGTTCCAGACCCCAGTAAGCTCAGTCCTGCGGCTGCCGCTGGTAAACCGATGCGCCCTTCATCCATCAAATCTTCTCTTTCAAATAGTTCGACGACTTCTTTGACGCCCAAGAGAGTAGTTCCCGTCGTTGCTGGTAGCCGCAAACTGGTCTCGGGAAAGAAATCTACGGAGTCCTTGCGGCCATCACTTCCTGAGACTTCGAAAATAGATACAGCAACCGACTCCGAGAAAGAGAACAAAACGCCCCCGATTGAAGCCAACCCCGTTCCTGTTGAGCTCCCACCACCCGCGAACACGGCGAGCACCATTACTATTCGACCAAATATTCGAAATGATATCCTTGTGGGCAGCGACCACAAGAAGACCAGTAGTTCAGCCTCAAGCTCGAGCGTGGCGACATTGAGGAGGAAAGGTTCTAATGATACTATCAAGACAGTGCAGTCGTCCGCTTTATCTGCAACCTCTGGTGGCTCTTCGAAACAACCTCAAGGGCAACCACTTCAGCAGCAGCAGGCTGTGTCGCCACTCATATCGAAGCATGCGCAGGGCAGTTCAATGGTCAATATTCTCGCTCAAGACGTCCCTCAAGGCGCGACGCTGGAGATCGGCATCCCGTGCATCATTTCATCCAAACGAAAACGCTTCAAGGCCTATGCGCGATATATTGGCGAGGTCGTTGGGGAGACGGGCCCGTGGGTAGGGGTCGAAGTTCCCATGCCGCTTGGTGACAGCTGGGGAGGAGAAGAGAAACCCAGCGATGACCGACAGTGGAATGACGGGTCCTGGGGCGGCATCCGATACTTCGAGATGGGGGGAATGGGTTCGGAGTGGGAATACGGCGACGATCGTGCGGCGCGAAGACGGAGGGTCGATGCAGGTAGTGTCGGGGGTGCTGTGTGGGGGAAGGACAAGGGTGTGTTGAAGAGGGAAGGCGACCAACTCAGCATCTCGTCAGACCGCATGAAGAGGATGCGTAGCGTCAGCCCAGCTGCCTCAGATATGTCTGGCACGGAATCCCGAGGATTGTTCGTCAGACCTCAGCAGGTCCTGTATGTTGTAGACGCCGTAGGTTCGGATCTTTGATATCGCTGCCCTCTTTTCTTTTCCCGGATCCTTTTACAATCTTCCTGGATTTCTATCGCTATCGATGTTTGTCATTTTCGTAACAGCTTTATACACACCTACCATACCTTTTCCTCTTTTTTCGTCGATCGACAAATGATCGTCTCGCATTTAACCTAACAGCATTCCTTTGTACTCACTCTCTTTATCTACCAGTACCTTTTTTACGTTGTGCCGACACGGTCTTTCGGTGTTTTTGTCCATGATCTCGATGGTAGTTCAACCTTTTCCCGGAAGATGACGCAGCAATATGAGGAGAGAAATAGGTATCTGCGAAATCAGCGTAGAATCAAAGAGATTCTTGCGGAGTGAACAGGCGGTCATAGACATAGTCAGATATCGGAGAATCGAAGGCAAAAGGCCAGGAACCAACGCAGCCACAATTGTGCTCCTACTCGCTGGACCATCACAAGTTTGATCAGTATATGTGCATCACGTCGTGTGGCTAATCCAAAGAGTCGTACTCACCACATCCAGCTTCACTGATGATCGATGACGGCCAAGGCTGCCGCCATTTGTGCGCGACCTGCGAGTGGGCACAGTCCCAGAGGCATGGCGCCAAGGTTCCCCATGCCCCATATCATGGGCTTGTTCTACAATTAACGTCGCCGGCGCCGCTCTTCACGCCGCCTTCTTTTCTCTAACAAATGTCGCCGCTCCATGTAATTCTGATAGCAATACAAGTACAATTTCTGAATGATATCCAATGAGGTCGGCATGTTGGACCCTCCTTACGACGTCTCCTGCATGTCGATCTTCAGAAGGGAATGAGTTGCAATAGCACGTGTCAAAGCGGATGCGAACCTCACCAGATTCATAATGTCAGCACACAGAACCTCCAAGGAGTAAGCGATAGCTCGAATGAACGGTAATTGCCCCGGTGCTTCGCAGGAGCCAGCGATGAACGGTATCCAGTTCGCCCACGACGACGGAGCGTCCGGATGAGTTTTGACGAACAACTGCATACTCGCAGCCTCGAACCACGGCGGATACCAACCTGCGTCCTCCCAGTCAATGACCCACAGCTGACCATCGTCTCCCATAATGAAATTTCGTGGATGCAGGTCCATGTGCGTGAACACGAGGGGCCCAGTATCGTCGAAGGGTGAGCACTGCAGCCCTTCTTTCCGATACTTTTGCATCACGAGCAGGCGGTTCTGGTACCATCTAGCCATTTCCCGGTAGGACTGAAAAGGTCCTGAACCTTCAGACGTGAAGAGGCGCCCAGTACATCGTTGTGGCACGTTCTCTCCAGAGGGAGGACCAGGAAATGTAGGGCCACCTGCCCGAGTGCGCATCAAACGGAGCTGATAGATATAGTAGCGAAGAGTGAGCAAGATTCGAAATCGTTGCCACCATCCAAGGGTGGGCCATAGATCGTGGACGGTGCGACCAGGTATGTACTCTAGAACTAGCAACGAACCCAGTGGGGACAGCACAAGTCTGTCGCATAGTGGGGTAGGTATCGTTGTGGCGGACCGCACGAAATTCGTGGAAAAGAGCTCGCGTTGATCATACCTAATAGTATCCTTTGCCACAGCATCCGGGGCGATTTTCGCGACCTGTCCGATGTTGAGCTTTCCAAGTTCGTCGTAATATGTGTTCGCGTCGATCTTTCGCGACGAGACCGCCAGTTCCCTGATTTCTTTGTCAGATAGTGCGGACGTGCTCAATGAACTTCGCTGTTGGAACCTCAAGTAGTGTCCTTGGTGTAGAATTTTAGACGTACCACGCGCCCAAATCTGCACAGTAGAAGAGGTGAGAAAAGAGTATAAAGTAGTCCCTCTATCATCGCCGATCACAGTGGAGGTATAGTCAGAGCTCGTTGTGTTCAACTTCGAGGGAAAGGCATGGTCACGCGTGACGAGCCACGATTGTGGATCGCGCAAGTGATTCACGTGCATATGGCTCTGGGTACTCGCCACTGACAAGCCCAGGCCTAGGCCAGACATTTTTGCGCCTTACATTATCATAAGTACTACGGCTGCTTCTTCACAAATCAAACATTCAGGACCACGCCTCGTTCAGTGCTGCACTGCGGGGTATTCTCACCCTATCTCGAGATTGGACCGCGAAGTTCGAACCTTCCGACGCACCTGACTGAGGCTCTTTGATCGACGATAAGGCTTAAGCTTAAGCGCCCAACTTTGCGATATCACTAGGATGACTCCCTTTGTCTCCTCCACAACACTCTTCCAAGACTTTCCCATCCGACGTAAAGAATGGTTTACTGACGTCGCCCTGTTCTAGTGGACAAAGGTTACATATGTACATATTGGTACAGTGAAAGTATATACGTTAATGAAGTAAGTAAAAGTGCATATATCTAACTAGCGAGTGTGTGTGCCAGAAAATGCATATCTGCCATGTGAACGAGGGATCTATCTTCCTATCTACCAGGATCTAGGATCTAATCATTCTCATCTCTAATCATTTGACTCCGGAGAACTGGTGCATGAATAGTGAACCTTATCGGACTGTAACCTCTTCGTAACCTTCTGAACCTCGGAATCCCAGTCGACCTGCATGCACAATAAGATTCCGCTTGAAGCACAATATATGAGCGAGATGGTCATCCCAATCCATAGACCACGTAGACCATAACCAAGCCAAAAAGCTAAGTAGATCCCAATGGGAAATCCTACGAAAGAAAGAACCGCTTTTCAATCGAACGTTGTTGGAAAAGAAGGGGGACGACTGACCAATGATATAGTAGGCCCTCAAGTTTACCAACGCTCCGGTCAGCTAAGCCAACGGCGACACGTCAAAAAAATCCAAAACTTGAGATATGGTCGTTAAACATACCTGTGTGCCGCGTGCTCGAGCAATAGCACCTGTCACCGCAGAGGTACCGTGGAAGACTTGGAAAAGCGCGACGAGGGGCATAATCCTCGCGACTATGCGTATAACCTCTGATGACGGGAGATGAAATCAGGTTACGTTGTACTCCACACTGGAGTAGAAAACGGACAAACCTGGATCATGGTTAAAGATATGCGCCCAGTATTTGGCAAATATCATGACGAAGATGCTGAAATAGAAACGTAAAGTTAGAGGTGGACATGCGATGAGAAAACACGTGTCCGGAATCTACCTCGTAAAGGTGGACAATAGGATAACTAGACCTAGAGCTGTGCGCGCTGCCACGCAAGCACGTCTAGCGTCTCTCTGTCCTAGAAGATTTCCGATACTGACACAAATATTCAGGCCCAAAATTTGAAACAAGACACTAGGAAACGCACCGAACAGAGGAAGCAATGCCTAGAGCGAAAGGTGCTCGAAAAATGGTCGAGGCAGAGATCACCAAGATCGATTGGCTTGCGAGAGAAACAGGGCCCAAACTTTGTAAACAGAGATTAACGGCTGCTGGGTAATAGATAAGTGAAAAACGCACAGAGACGCTGTAAGGGTCAGAAGCTCCCAGGCCCAGAGACGTAGTCCGATCTGGCCGACTCCGCAGAATCCAAGCTGCACAAGGACGCCAAGGCCAGAAAACATCCGATACGACAGAGGTTGCCAAGCGGTGCGCGGTTCAAAGAATATACCTTGTAGCAGGAACAACAGTGCGATCAGATTGAACGATAGCGCACTGGCAATAGGTGCACCGATGAATCCGATTCTTAGAGATTTTGGGCCGAAAACTGCGACGTATCACTATCAGTCAGTGCGGAGGCATACAGGGAAAGAGAAAAGTATCTCACCGAGAAGATACGTTAACAATGCGTTGAACGGGGCCACGATGAATGTTATCTTGGTTGGTACCGAGAATCGTCCTTGGAAGAAAGAAAAGTTAGATTGATCATAGACTCGGTTAAGATTGTCGAAGGCAAACCTTGAGACTTGTAGTATCGCCTTTCGATCTTGGGTCACGTATGGTTTTACTGGCATGGTACTGGGGCGTACCTGCTGATATAATTAAAGGCGTATGCTTTTATGTCATAAACTAATGCTGTGAAAGGGAAAATATCACGAAAGTACCTGGTAATCCGAAAGATATCCAACGCAGGTACACTGATGCAAGGTGAGAGACTTCGGGATCTTGCGTAATGAGAAGGAGAAATGGTTCGGCATTGAACCAAAGAATAAACATCGGCTAAAACCAAGGCAGATATTAGATAGCACCGACGTTATGTTTTATCAGGAACATACAATTAAGCACCCGAGCATCACGACGCCTAATGAAGTGGAATAGGAAGTTCAGACTTCGGAATAAAAGGTAAATGCCAGCGGGACGTACCCATTCGTTGTGTCCACAGGCCGATGAGCTCAGGATGCGAGGAAGTCCAAATACCGGGTAGTACAGTGTCGAGGGCGCTAATGAAGCCTTGAATTATAGAAAAACCAGTGACTGTGGCGAACATCGATCCAAGGGTAATAGCGGCTAGGCCGGTTGTTGAATAATGGCCGATACATATTACAGGGACAATGATAAGGGTGTATTCCGAAAGGTGGGTGCTAGTGAAAGGTTGTGAAAACCGGGACTGGTAGCAACGCGTTAAGGTATGACGTACACAAATATAGGACCAGTGTACTGCAATAGCGTGCTCATTTCGTCTCCAAACATACTTGACTGGCCCTGTTCCACTGGATCTAGCCCTTCGCGGGCATCTTCTTGAATTCGTTGACAAGGAGAGTTGAGCAAAGGAGTGACTTCGGTCGGAAGAGCACCGGGATCGAATCCGATGAGGTCCTGATCAGGGTAACCATCCAACACTTGAGGAGGGTTGCGCGACGTCGACAAATGTCGTGGAGGACAACTCTGCCGTCGGTGCTTTTTCAAGACCCGGGAAGGAGAGACGCGGGGCCGTGAATCCGATCCATAGCCAAATGAGGGACGATCTTGACGCAGACGAGTATTCTGACGAATTGCGGCGTGGATTGAACTCGGGTTGGGCATTGAGGCGGGTCGACAACCATCGAAACTAGGGAGGAACATGGTGAGGGGGTAAATACTAGTAAAATTTTCAAAGCGCAACCTTTTATGTAACTTACAAATCGATTGTCACCTGTTTACTACAGTAACATAGGTCTGCTTTAGGCGACTAGATATCCGTCTCTTCGAACAATCTGGGCCCGGACGGCGAATAATTACACCATTTCACATGTAAAAATCGCCGGAATGAAGTCGTATCAATAGGGCAAGGGATTATTATGTGAATCATACGCTGTTAAGTTGCATGTCTTGCGAGGGCGTGGTTGTAGCGTGGTATGAGAACAAAGAGGGAGGTTTTAAAAATAGCATGTTCCGTCGTCTCGGAAGGCCGTTTTCAAGATTCTCCGATTCTCCGACAATCCGAGTCTCCGATACTCAATTCGGGCACACGACACTGTCATAAATCAATTCAGCAGTATTGAGCAGCGCGTGCACACGCTTACAACTATGCTCCTGAATATGGGTCAACAACGTTCGCCTACGCGCGATTGTAACTAAATCACCTCGTTTTTGCGTCACCTCGCCATTTCCTGGCGGCGACGAGGTCGTCGCTGTGAACGGGAGCGTCACTCCTTGCATGTCGTTTTCTCCTTTGGCTTTAAAGGTTGAAGAGGTAGTGATATTAGACGCGTCATTTGAGCAGGTGCTAACTGGTTTACAGTAAAACCGGTCTTAAGGACCATATCTCAGATTTTTGGGCTGTTTTAGCAAGCTATAGCCCAAGGCAAGGATCTGCAAATTCTTCATGATTTCTGCTCTTTCGTCGTTGGTCGTGGCTTCCCAAAACTTTCAGAATGTTTGTCTGAGGACAAACGGTGCTGGAACATGGACATTGATGAGAGAATGCGAGATTGGACTCCCAGGAAAGACGGATACGAGCTTGTTGGAAGACGGTGCATCGGTCGACCTGGATTTGTCCCATCGCGGTTGTACCTTGTCGAGGATAGAATGAGGGTAGTCTCGACGCAAGACCGTCCACGCACCTGGCTCCGATCTCGTCAAATACGATGTTCAGATTCAGAACGACGGATTGCTGGAGCGGATCATGGGGCCGGTACGTTGCTTGTCTTGTATTTTTCCCAGCGTGTCTGATGACCGTATACACGAACTATGGGAACACTTGGGTAGGCGATGAACGATAAAGTTATCGCAGTTAGCGAGAAATATTGTTGTTGGTGTTTTCATTGGCTCGGCAGGCAATTAGGGGGTATCAGGCTCCCTGATTCGAAAGGCCTTTTCTTTGCCTCGAGTGCGCCTCCGGGAGCTGGAAAACCCGTTATGAGAGGAACAGACTTATGATCCCTTGTGTCGTCAAAGTCGTCAAGTCTGGAGCACGGTTGGATTCCAGGCTCCACCGGGCCAGCCTCTAGAACGTCATTTTGAGAGGTACCCAGACTAGTAGCACAGGTTAAATTGTCGCGTCGTGGACACGTCATGCTGAGAGGAATAAAGTAGCGGTAATTCTCGCGTTCGAAACATATTCGGGACCTTGCTACGTTGGTGTGAAGGTTAACGTGTATTTCATCATGCCCGTGCAAATTGAGGAAGTGCCGGCCATGGCTGGGCTAAGGCGTAGGAAATTTAAAATTAGGAGACAAATCGGCTCACCTTGTAATCTTCTTTCTGACAAGCTGCGCTACAATATCCTGTACAGACGTCAACACGATAATGATGGACGCCAAGCAAAGGAGGGAGTGACTTATGAGCAATCTTACAGTTCGTGCAAGTGAACTTCGACTTCTCCTCTCCGCAATCCCCGACACCATCCGAGATTTATAATAGGCGACCATTCCCATCTCCTCCCCAAGTCGATAATGCAAATCGCCATGCTTAGCCATCCGCGCGTCGTACTCCTCTTTCTCCACCCTGTTTCCCTCGGCAATGCGGTCCGACCTCCCTTCAACCACGCTTCAAGATCTGCTTTCTCTGCATCCGTCGTTCCGCTCCTACTAACCTTGATATTGTGATTGAAATGCTTGTGGTACCAGATGGCCTTGGCTATCGCTTCGCCTTGTTTGCGGACCCATACGTCGGAGGCACCCCATTCAGAGCCCATATCAGAAGTGGAGAGAGGGATCCATTTTCCAACCCGGTAGGGGAGCCAGCAGGCTCTAACAAGATATGATACCGACCTGCGAACATGGACAGATATCAGTAAGTAGTTTAGAGAGAAACTCAGGCCACCCACCTCGATGTTACACCCACGTCGCTGAACATAAGCATCGCTCAGATATTTTTTGGCCTGTACAAAGGCGCAGATCAAACTCCTCGGTCCCAGTAATGTCGAGGAGGCATTCTAGGAGCTGTGGATGGCCGACACGGTAAAGAAGGGTGGCCACTCCGCACGGACCAGTGATTTTGGGTGATTTGTGATGCTGTCCCTCTTCCGAGTCATCGATTCCAGATTTGACGATTTCTGGATAGTCCTCTGGCGACGAGGCAGAGAGGAGGTGGGTGTCGAGGAAACGAACTTGAAGACGAGATTTAACTACTTGAGTACTTTTGCTTCGAAGAAACAGAAGAGGAAATTGTTTTGATGGAGCTTCGTATGATGGCTAACTTGCAAAAATTTACCCCTGCAAAAAAATCGACGCTGGACCCGTGGTCGTCTGGGACTGAGTACTTACACGCCCATTTGAGTCAGCCATCACCGTGGCATCAAGGGGTTGATCACTTTTTGGGACCCACGGCCTGCGTGACGCGGATATCAGACCAAGCCTGCCCTGATATTCGGCAGCGGATCTCCTTGAAAGCCCGACCTGACATCCCAGGGATATCCAGTTGGCTCTCGGCAGGCTGTCTTTTCTTGGATCTCCCGGAAATGCCACCACCCAAAATAATGTTGTTGGCGCATTTCTATCCCGCCATAGTGTAGAAATAGAAAATTCTTATTCCTGCATAGAAGTAAACTTATTTACATATTTCTTGACTATATTTCACGCTCACATACCCGCAGCTGGCATCATCGCGGTGCGGTCAGTGCAGACAGATTGACAGTTGTCGAAATTTCGACAAGTTCATTCAAACTCAGCTCAAACCAAATACACGACACCATGTTCAAGTTTTTGTTCTCACTTGCCCACATCCTGCCCACATCGACGAACGCTGACTCTCCTCTTGATTCCTCTTCCATGGCTTCGACATACGACTGATGCTAAGCTCGCCCCCTCATAGTAAGTAAGTAATCTCATTGACATCCTTTTCTGCCCCGCAATACGAGAGGCGACAGAGTCAAGGCCTGACTCTGTCGTCTCTTGCGCTTGCGGCCTTTTCTTTTATCCTCTTCTTCGCTACATCATATTGACTCTCCATTCTTTTAGGTTCCACATGTATTCCCATCTCCCCTCTAGTTCGCTGGTCAGAGCTCTGTGTTTGGTATGTATGTTTCTCTGAACCCGTGAATTCAACTCGCTAATCCTAGACTCGCATTTCCCCGGTGGCTAGCTCATGGAGCCCGTTATGCGCACCCACACATTTGTGAAGGATAAGACAGAGCTGGAAGGTTTGGGATGAGGGTGCCGTAGGGCAATGAGGTTGTGTCGTGCCTGAGAGGTTGTGTCGTGGAGGTTGCTGTATCCTTGTTGTCTGCGACGTCAAATCTATCGTTTCCCATATGATTTCCTCGTTGTCTGCATAGTGGACATCTATGTATTCTATACATTGCTTCGAATTCTACATTATCATAATTTCATTCTTGTTTTCGAATTTTTGTTCAATTCAGAAGAGAAATAGAGCAGAAAAATGAGTTTCTGGAGGCCCTTGTATATGTCAACAAATGACTACATTGTTATCAATGAGCTCTCAAAATATTGACTCTTTGACATCCAGAAATCGACGTCGAGTGGACCTCGCAGCCTGATATCCTCAGGACATCCCTCTCAGATGACAGAGGCCACTGACGATCAGTCTTATTCGATCCCATCAAATGAACGACAGGGAAGCAGCGGAAGTAGCCACTAGTCACAGACCGAATCCCCCTCACAATAAACCACCTCCGGATTGAATAATACTTCGATTTAAGTACTGCCATGGCTGTCACCATGCTCCGGCTCCTCACCCAACGAAACTGGACGGCATGAACGGCACGTACGGCACGTTGTATATGGGCCGACTGGTGGCGGCGCGCTTGCCAAATTCGGTAGTAAAGGATTCTTGCGACTCCTATATCCTACTAGTAACCTCCCGTGCCATCTTCAGTCCCATTGTTACTAATTAGTATGCAGGCTACATAGTGTATGCAAAGCATGTTGTATTGGATGGCAAAAATACTATGAGAGTAAATCTCCTTGTGTAAAGTTGGTGTAAAGTGCGTACTAACTTAAGCAAAGTGTTATGGAAATTCGGCGACTCGGAACAAGATAGATAGAAGGATAGATACTGTAAAGTACTATAATTTAAACATAGCTTTTCGTGACAGAAATGCAGTTCCGAGGAGGTGATGTAAAGCCAATAGAGCTTGTGCTCTGCTTACGCATGGAATCGGTCCATTTCAAGGCTATGGCACGATGTTCAATTCAAAAGCATCAAGCTTATGACCTCGAGATTACGATGAGCAGCTAGTCAGAGATTCATCCCTTTCCACGGCGCTAATCACTTTCTTGGCAACAAGCACGCTTCAGTAGGGAATAGCATGGGTCACCCATGGGTATTTTTTCAGTGACCCACACCCACACCCACGCCAACCCATACCCATGCACCCATGGGTTTTTTGTCTATGGGTGCTTGGGTGTCGATGGGTCAGTGCTGAAATTACAGGACATTCACATCTCAGTGTTTGCTGAAATGTGTGACCAACAGTTTGTCAGTGGGTTAAATTGATCTTCTGAGTCAACCACCACTTCCATCCCTCTACATGTCTTCAATAATGAAAAATATTGTCAAAAATGCGGTTTGGGGCCATGGGTTATGATGGGTCATGGGTATCGCAGAGCTGACCCACACCCATACCCATGGGCACCCATACCCATGACCCATGTGGGTATGCCTGACCCATGCACTTCCCTACGCTTCAGTGCTAATATAGTATGTTTTCCTTGCTTATTATTTCTTTCAATGGCAGCTCTCGCTTTTTCGATGTTCGTACCTTTCATACCTCTGCCGATTCACCTATTTCTTTATGTTATTTGTTCTTTGAAAAGGAAAATTTGTAGCGGAATATGTATAAAATTCTTTACCAGCTACGAGTTTCTTCAGCTAATATCGGGAGCAATTTGCGCACCCCCACCGTTTCACATTGCATTGCATCGTATTCATTGGTTCTCCGAGTCGTTTTCGACATCGACATCGCCTCGGCCCTCGTATCGCTCGGTTTCCGACCTATCAACTTCGACCCTCGACATTTCTCTTATAATCACAACTTCCCTTTCCAGTTCCTCCAATTTGACTTCTACCACTTGATAACATTCATTTCGGATTACCCGACTACTGGGAATGAGGGCTCAGCGCTCAATGAGGGCTATTAGGTGTCTTCTTGAAGACTACATTTTGCCTACATTTTATTTATGGGTTTTCTAGCTAGCGACTAACATAATCATCGCCTCGCTGCTTACATAGTTTAACCCTAACCGAGTTTGACTCTCTTCAGTGAAATGCTCACTGGCAGTGCTATTATCGACGAAATATCACTTACATACATATTACTTCCGAAAGGTTCAGACCCCCGAGGAGTAGGACTAATCATAATAAGCATTGCTCTCCCAAGGACCTTGGACCTTCCGACCCATATACCTTATATTGGTAATTGCACCACATTCGACAGGATTTTGGCGGTCTCGAAGGTCCCAGTTGGTCAAATAGCTATGGCGCTTGAGCGGCGCGCCGACAGACATCGAGATGCTTGTCGAGATGTGAGGTATGTATCGTGAGAATGCAAGTGGCGGGCCGGATATAAATACCTCATTCGGGAAGGAGTGAGCGGACTGCGACGGAGGGGTTCTTTAGGGCGACTTTCTTCGAGGTGTGACACTCAGTAAAAAATGAAGTCAGTAGTTAGTTATGAATTGGTCACGAAATAGTCGAAAATAGAACAACTTACCTTTCACTGATTATTATCTGCTTTGGGGAACGCGTTTTTGACTTGCGGGAACAGGTCAATGTTGTCTATAGTCAGTAAATTGTCGGACGCAGGTCACACACTAGTCAAACATCAGTCGGACCCAATATACGGTCATTTCATTGCGAAAATAGTCATACAAAAGTCATATCTAGTCATTCCAATCACAAAGCACATAAAACAAATATATTATATGTCAGACACTACACATGTACTAAGGTGAAGCTATATAGAATTATCATGACCCCAAAACCCAGCCAAGAACCTGTTGACCCCTTTGCACCCCATAACCAGTATCCTTGAATTGGTTCTGTTCTATGAAATTGAGGGTTGGTTCAAATGACAGGGAGGTACTGGACTTACTCAGTTTCATCTGCAATGGTCAAAAGAACAGAACATGAGGGGTGCAAAATGAATCAGTGGTGGTTAGGAAAGAAAAGGAGAGAACACGACATACCTTGGTTCAAAACCCGCCTCGAATCGGAATCTCCATGGATCCAAACATTCTGTTCGACGTTGAGTGTTTGGGGTATTCGCACAAGTCCTGCAACGAGAGGGGGTTTACTGGGTACGCAGAATAAAACTAAAGGAAAGAACTCACTGATTCTTCCAGCCAGGCTTTTGTGCAGAGACGGAGCTTCAACGAAGTGGTTGAGAAGAATCGCGAAGACAAGTTGTAATTTCAGACGAGTTTCGAATTTGAACATCAGATTCACGTGACATGAATACTTTCTCACAGCGGCCAAAACGAAAATATCACTAAGTTCGAATTTGATGTGAAAGTGGGTGAGCTACAGACAGGTTTCGCAAGTCCTAAACTCTCTGACTGGAGTATGATTGATGTACGACTACGAAATGACTAGGTTTGCGATGCCAAGGCAAAGTTGATCTGAGATCCGTCAATGCATGACTTTTAACTGACTCTGGCCGACTTTCCTATGAATATTGATGACTTTGTCCGACTTTGCACAACTTTGCTTTTTACTGAGTGTGACAAGAAAACTAATGGATATCTTCTTCTCCAGGCCTTAGAAGGAGCTGAGGGCTTCCTGATGGGATCGAATAAGACTGATCGTCTCTCCCCTCCAGATGACAGTCAGCTGACATGTGTAGTTGATACCGGGTGGACATCCGGCATATATCCGGTGACAGCCGTAGCCATATTGGGCGACAGCCATGTCCTGATCCGCTGTGGTGATCAGACACAAATGGGCATGTACACCGCCATTTGGCAAAAACATTGATGGCAGGAACCCGAAATTCCTGGCGTCGGCCTGGGCCGTTCCCATCAAGGACAGCTGACAATGCCAGGGTCGGCACAGCTTTGCCGCTCCAGCTGGCCCACAGCTGCTGAAATGTGGTCGCCATGCCGTGGTTGAGCTGGACAGTACCCAATAGTGCATATTTCGTTATTTGCGTAGTTTCAGGTATTTTTTGCATCGGAAACGAATGGAAAACATTTATTACATCTTATAAAACAATTTGCGTTCATTATTTAAACATAGATATGCCTCAGGACGTCGCCGCCGTTGATGGGTCCGTGCATGATGTCGTTTCAATTTCTCGTTAAGTCGTTTAAACTCAGCTAACTCCACTCCACGTCAACATCGACCAATTCAAACTTCTACTTCTTTCGTTCCTCTCCCAACAATCCCCTCTCGTTTTCGTGCCGCGTCCCTCTCGTTCTTGGTTCTTCTATTCATATACTGTGCCGCTACCTCTCGTCTGCGGGATATCTCTCCTTGGTGGCTAGAATCCCTCTGGAGGCTCGGGCTCAATCCTGGCTTTTCTTGCTCTCGCGTCTCGGATGATTGGCTCTAGGGGCTTTGGGCTTGTGTACTGACATGTTCATTCTTTTATAGGTCTTATTCATTCAAGGAGGATAGATGGAGGGGGTTTTGGATGGAAAGAACGAAGCAATATGTAGCTACTAGGTGTCAGTTCAGTTTTACTAGCCACACTTCCCTTCCCTTCATCCTTTCCTTGCCTCCTCCCTTCCTTCTTAGATTAGTTATATATTGCTTAGGGTACCTCATATAGCAGTTAGGCTTGCAATATCATGTTTTATCAACTACTTATGTGACTAGCCAGAAGGAAGGAAAATGAAGGGCAAGGGGAATATCCTAGTAACCTATATCTGTCCCTCAGAAATTGCCACACCTGGCCTCCAGGTCCGGCTGACAGCTGGTCTCCACCCTAACTGGCGACAGGCTGTCATTAGGGCCGATTCGACGTGGCCGCCAGGTGACATAAACCCTGTGGCCTGGGTCGCCGGATCACCCAGTTACATCCACGGCTCCAGGTCCGTGACAGGTGATTGCCAAACAGCGGTGTAGTAAGTAAGGCGGGCGAAGGATTCTGTTACAAGCATACGCAAATAGTTCGTATGACGAAGGCCTGTGAAACAAACAACACTGGATTGAATGTCCCACCAAGTTGAGACCAAGTTGAGACCATGGCTCTATCCATCATCCCAACCGAGCTCATACGCCCGATTATCGAACGCATCGCTTCGACCTCAACGCTATGCTCTTTATGCTTATCCTCCAAACTGCTTCGCTCCGAGACCGATCCGGTCCTCTATCGATCCTTTACGGAATCCAGCGAGCAGATCCACATGCTCTTCCCAGGGGGGTGCCAGCGGCAAAGTCCGAGAACTCCAACCTCCCTCTGTTTTCTTGAAATCAAAACCGCTCGGGTCCTGCCACAAATGCGGGGTCCCTGTCCATATTAGGAAGGTATCCACCGCCTAGATAGATTGCTCGCATCACTCATTATCTCACAATCTATATCACTCTATATCACTATTCCTCGTTCGACAATCACTCTGACTCGCATATCTACCTATTCATCCTCTATAATCTTCTGTATCTTCGAACTAGAAGGCTGCCTCGATGCACTGCTTGATGCATGAGAAAGAACTGAAGAGGCTCTCTTTCTCCGCGGTGAAGTCGGATCCCAGCTCTTGTCGGTGTCGAGGTCCACATCCATGGGGCCTTCGAGTGCGTCACTATCTGGTAAGTGATACTTCTTTCTGTATTCTTGGGTATCAATCAGCTCAACCCCCATTCTTTCTTCCTCAAGCCTACTTATGTGCGTGCTAAATCTGAGCTCGAGTGGAAATGTTGGTAGTCGTTCATCTTCGTCAAGGTGGTGCTCCATCATATGATGGATTAGATTATACTTCCAGAATGTTGCTGCCTGTTGGTTATGTCCTTTGGGGCACAACGGACAGTTGAGGGGAACATTTGTGCAAGGCGTACTCTCGGATGAGACGGTGGCATGCGCGTATACCATTTTTGAATAGTGGTAAGGGCAATTTGATGAGATCGACTTCGATTTCCCTTTTTTTACCATCTGCGTCTTGCAGCCTTCGAGTCCGCACCATCCACAGGGATTTAGCCCGATTATTGGCTATATAAATTGCTTTGTGAGTGATTGTGTGCAAATATTAAACTTGTTTCGAGGATGCTAACCTCGTTATCAATTTCATCTGTATCGACGATTTTGTCTTCTTGCTCCATTTCCCTGGTCCTAAGCGACCGAAGTATATGTCCTCCGACGTGATTTCGCATCTGGCTGAGACGAAGCACTTCTCCGCAAAGACGGCATGAGATTTTATCCTTGGCTGTTAATTTCGTAAGCTGTACTGGGAGGTTGGGGATATAAAGTTGGGGTATTCCAGCACTCGTTTTATATGGTAAGTCTGTCCCGAGAATTTCTGGTAAAGAATCGATGTTGGTAATGATTTCGTCCGCATCAGGATTTAGCGAAGCCCAAGCATCATCCAGCGTTGTCTTCAGGTCCGAATTTGCGAGCGACCACACGGGCGTGTCCTCGTCATCGACCTTGACATCTGGCCCTAGTGGGTAGAAGTTCTTTCCCGAAATACGGACCATGTAATGCCTCTGATTCGTTATCCCATCTTTGGTGTTTAAGGTCTGTACATAGTTCTTTGTCCATTGCCAAGTAAAGTCTGTCATCCCATCCGTTTGCGGGACAGCAGAAAGGTCTAGAACCTGAATTGCGACTGAGGTGACCTTGGGTCCAGTCTCGGTTTCGAGGTCGTCAATATTTACAGCCTTTAGATTGTTTCCGGAAGTTCCTTGCCGGAAATTTAAAATCTCTCCAACTGCAAGGCAGACTTTATCAGCCAGTCGAACTAGAAACCCTCCAAGATCGCCGCATTTTACCATATCTATCCCTTCTGCATTGCTCTCAGGGCTATTCAAATTTTGGCCACGGCGGCGCTGTATGGTTTCGTCAATAGTGACTCCCTGCGCACGAAGTGTTCGGATCGTCGATTTCCGTGCCCTCTCGGAGACAAGTCTTTCTGCCATAAGCGCGTCTATGTGACGCTTTTTTGTCCCCACGAGTAGATAGGGTGTACTTCGCCGTGTCGTCGCGGAAGGATTTAGTATGTCTGGTTCAAAATTGAGCGAGTCGTTGACTTGTAGTCCAGCCGGGAGAGCATTCGGTTCCGAATTTGCAACTTGATCAGTTGATTTATCTTCTGTTTCAGTTTCCAATAGTTCATCGTCCACATACAACTCATCTCGTGCATCAGCGAAGTTTGTCGGATCCCATTCCGTTCCATTTGGACGACCAGCCTGAGCGAGCCTGGCGATATCTATCAAGGCGCCGCCGAGCAGCTCTTCAGAATCGTCGTCGTCCGGATCCTGATCTGCAGCTCGAGATCCAACATAATCTCCTTCTGGGCGAAGATGATCACATCTGCCGTCGGAAAAATAAGCGCCCCAATCAACGTCTCCTGGAGCAACCTGTTTCGTGAGCCTAAAGTAATCATTTAATACTTTGTTGGCGTCCCGTCCACCTGCAAGGTACCGATCTTCAATAACAACATTGCCAACCTCTACGTCCCCAACCCATGATTTGGGATTAATGTGGTCGACCCCGCGTGCACCACCTAGATTTCGCCTGGCGTGTCCCCGATCAAGATCTGGATGGCGTTCAAATATGGCGTTGATTTCTGCTCCAACACTGAGTTTGTGTGCAAGTTGTAGAACATCAAAGTTTCGGGCATGATCTTGTGTCCGGACCTGCGAGAAGATGCCTTCAAGTCGATCGGTTCCTTCGAATAAAATATGGTACTTTATGGTAGGGCGTATAGTCTGGAACCGAGCAGTCGTGATGATTATGTTTTTCACGATTGCTTGAGAGTCGGCAAATAATGCGCTATTCATAAATCCTGTTCGGTGCCTCAGAAATAATGCTGTGGTGAGATGGCTATAGGTTGATAGGGATTGGATTTGTTCAGAAAGTGACAATCCGACCTTGATGAAAGGAAATAAGAAATAGCTCAAGATTGTCGCCAAGAAGACGGCTGCTCTAACACGATGAAGGTGGGTAGGATTTGCGATTGTGTCGATGTTGTGAATATCTAGCAAAGTTTGCAGCAAATTCACCGCCTTTGGTACGTTCTGCTTGTCGGTTGGATTGAGCAGTTGACGGGCTTGTTCATCTGTTATAGTCTCAAAAATTGTCATGGCCAAAAGGAAATCATCGGACTTGAGGAGAGTGTTGCCAAGTTGTATTCCGCTTCGAGATCGAACCATGGTAGCAAATCGCTTGATTATATGTTTGGGGTCGCATGTTGTGATCAAGCCATTGATGCCAGTGTAGCAGTTAAGCCCCGGTAGCTTGTAAAGAATTCTTCCAAGGTCTGATTCACGCTTGATGGCCTGGGTAAGTCCTAAGGTAAACCTCATCGCCCGGAAAGATGATTCTCCATCCGTAGCGAGGGTAGTGATTTTTCCATGAAGATTCTCGCCATCCGGACTAAGGTGATAACGAGTGAGAACTCCTGAAACCCACTTGGCAAGCTGATCTCCCTTCTCCGTTTTGCAGGAAGGTGAAAGAATGATCGGAACGGGGAAGTAATTCTCGGTCCCGGTAACAGGTGCAATCGCGACGACTGTTCCATCTTTTCCGTGATGACAAACTTTGTCCTCGAATATTGCTTGTGCCATGTTATCAATGTCTTCGATGCCGTTAACTTGCATGCTTGGAGCGCTTGCGGCATGTTCACGACAGACACCTAAAATCAATCCACGCAGGTGATCATATCGACAGGCTTCTTCCAATGCGACACCGTCGATCATGAGTACTTGGCCGATAAGAAAGTATTCTGGTTGTGGCGGCTTGCGTCCAGTCTTGCCCAGAAACAGAGAAATATTTGCGTCAATCTCATATGCAGATGGTATCCCAGTTGAGACCATTATTTCATGGATCAATTTCTTGCGTTTGAGTGTTGTGTTCGAGGGATATGCCTCCGCCTTTTGGAGGACATACAGTAGGCGTGATCCGCCCAGTGCTTTTGCCAAAAAAGCAATATCAAATTCCCGATCGGTCCAGCCAGAGCGTGGCGCATAGGTGCCATTGATGGCGCTTTCCAATTTCATATGAATCGCCTGTGGTGAATCACCATTGCGGAGAGCAACGGCGAGTAATGTTGATACACCCGCAATTTTATTCTGGGAAATCATCATAACAATCCGCTTATAGTCGTCAATCTTCTTTGACAATCGGGATACGAGTCGCTTGTGATTTCGATTCTAAAATAATACCGGCTATTTTAGTTTTTATCAACAAGATTTGCTAAATTATTCATACCTGGAGCTCAAGACGCTTTACTCTCTTGTTTATAGTGACGATGAGTTTCCTAATCTGAAAAAAATTCAAATACATCCACGGCGTATGAGCTGCCGCATCCCCAGAAGCGCGCTCCATGAATCTGTGAAGTTTTGACGATTTCAAGAGAGCGCTGCAAGCCAGACATGCAGTTCGCTCCGTTTCCACGTTGCTTTCCAGGTATTTTCTGCAGGTCTTGGACCGAAGTCGGACGCGCCCTCCTTCTATTCCAATGAGTGTCCACGGAATTGATTTATGCTCGTGCTGTTGATATGCATATGTATCCCATATCGAGCCCGGGTACCAGTTAACCCACTGCCCCTGGCAATGATCAAGTTCCTCTTTTCTTTCCGAGAAAAATGGGTTGAACTTTGGTTCTACTTTGTTGGGAACACTGAATCGGAGAGCATTATCATCGGCATGATCTTGGAATGGAAGAGCCGCATCTCCAGCGCTATCAAATACCGGAGGTGATCCCAATCCGTGAGCTACTAGAGGTGATCCTATTGCGCGCGCACTAGCCCTGAAATTGTCACTCAATTGAAAATTGGCAAATGAAGGACGAGGTGTTAGAGAAGTTGGCGTTGTGTCCCCATCGGTGTCCCGCAATTCAGAATTGGATGGATTAGTTGCGGCGGTACCACCGTGACCAGTACTCGGACCGGCTCCAACTTTCAAACAAATTATAATCACTACACGCTTTAAGCGTTTATTAACATTAAAAGAACATACGAGATGAACCATGAATTGATTGACCAACTTGCGGTAATACACTGATATATGGACTCGGAGCGGCGGCTACTATTTTCAGACAAATTATAATCAATACGTCCTTAAGCATTGATTTAAAAAACAACGTACAAAATGAACCACGAAATACTTGAGCTACGACTCTTGCCTCCTCTAATCTTGTCTTCTCTTCTATCCGAGCTATTTCCTGCCTTTTAATCCGCTTCTTACATTCTTTTGAGGTATCTCGATGATTTCGGAGCTTCAGTGTTGATTTCTGAGCATTCAACACCAAGAATTGGCCGCAAAGATCACATTTAAGGAGGTACTTCGTCTTGACTGGGTCAAAGTACACATCAAATGGCTTTGATTCCCCAGAGTCCAGCAGAAGATGAAGAGTTTCCTTTGGCTTGCAGAGTGTGACGGCGGAATGTTCATTCATGGTAAGGTTTGGTAACAAGCAAGACGACTTACATTGGTTCAACTACTGTACAATAGGCTAAATACCAGAGACAGTTCAATTTGGGAAGAAAAACCCATGAACTTCGCAGTGTGAGATCACTATCGGTTTGCGATGTGCCCCAGTGTAGCTATCTTAGGCGTATCTATCTTTGATCTATCTAGGCGGTGGATACCTTCCTAATATGGACAGGGACCCCGCATTTGTGGCAGGACCCGAGCGGTTTTGATTTCAAGAAAATAGAGGGAGGTTGGAGTTCTCGGACTTTGCCGCTGGCACCCCCCTGGCTCTTCCTTACCACAATCGTCAACAACCATCGACTGGCCGAGTTCGTTCGCGTATTCCACAGTGATGGCGTGATAAAGAACAACACATACGACTGGAATACGAACTTATGGACACTCACGAGGTTAGGTCTCGAGCGCATGCATGGTCTCAAGGAATTATCCTTTCGGATTTATCCATCCACATCTAGCCTGCGGGCAGACTACACTCTCTTTGAGCACTGCACATTTGCTTTGGAGACCCTGATATGGTATGAGGATTTGCCGGATGGCAGATTTTTGAAGATCTTAGAGCACCAAGTCTCTTCGAACTTGAAGCATCTCAGCTGGTGGCGTCCTAGCAAGACCGACACATCAGATGTGTCCTCGTTGGCCGTTCCGAACCTTACCACTCTTGTCGGGTACAGAAGAACGCCGCTGACTCTCCTTCCTGGGAGGCGCATTCGTCATCTGCATTGGTTAGTATTCGACGAGGAGGACCTTCGTTCTCCTTTGCCCAATCTCTCACGGGAATTCGGCTGGTTACTTTCATTGGCGCTCAGTTTGCCGCAGTGGCGCCGGGATGGTACAAGTTTCAACCTCATTGCCGATTCTTTGCGCTCCCTGGAGTACCTAGAACTATTCGACGCAAATATAGAGGTGAGCAACGCTTATGATTTCGTTTCCATTGTACCAGCCCTCAATATATTCCGGCCAACTGCCAATTGGCTCAATTAGGATTGCGCTGCCATATCAAAAATTCCACATTTACGAGTTCTTGTAATCTCTTCTTACTATGCGGAGTCCCCCACAATTCCCGTTGATGAACGGGAAATGTGGGCGCAGACTTTTTTTGCGTCATGTCCAGATCTTAAACGAGTCGATATTTTTCTCGAGTTCGACGAGTCTGGAAGAAGCACTGGTGGAGACTTGTACGAACGGTGGGAAGAAGGCACACGAAGTCAGAAGTTATTAAGATACGGGGACGTGCATCCGTCGGGTCGGTGGCCTTTCAGAGAAGTATGACTAGCTTGGCTTCTTTCATTGGACTCTGGGTTATCCCGCTGAGAAGAATCAAGCTACCTGTGGTGGATACTCTTTTCATTCTAATTATTATTTAATTGTGATAGAGACCATCGTATTTGAGCTCAAAATGATGATGCTGGTTGAAGCCTCCGTTATCGGCCATCGAGTGCCCATAATTTACACATTCATTGACAAACCCACAGTCTCCTGGAAAGCGCGTTAGAAACCACGGCCCTACTGGCCTTCCATCGTCGCCGGCGCATACTATGCAGCGGCAGGATCCACTTGTTTCGTCGATCTTCCATTCCACTAAGTGCAGGAATACCCATCCTTTGCTGCTACTAGTTGGCTACTAGCCGTATTCAACTCGGTCAGGGTCCCGATCGGAGTAGAGTCTTTCTTGCCAGCTTTTCAGGGAGGGGGATATCGTAAAAAAATGCGAAATTGAAAGCCAGCGAATTTAGGTAAAGCGAAAGATCATATTTTGCAAAGCCAAGAAACGAAACGGACGGAACGCGCCAAGAATGCGCTAGGATTACGCGAGCGAGGGACGGCCTGCGATGATGGCCGGCATACGCTCTCCTGATGGATCATCGCGCCGTGCATAGAGACTCTCCTGTGCACAGGCTCGAGAACAATACATACATACTTGCCCCAGTCCGGAATTTCGAAAGTACCGCACTGTGTCCTGGACATCTCGGAGCGCTGAACGATCGCAACAAGAGAGCATGCGCAATGATTAATGAATACTGAGTACTGAGTTACCATCGCTATCCCTTGCGCCGCGTCGCAAGCACAAAATTCGCGAATTCTGGAAGCAGACGCGACCCCAGCTCATCAACGTGTATGTATCCCTGGCTTTCGGGATTTCAATCAATGCTGCTGTGTTGATCACGGGCGTTTTCGCTGTGGCGACTGGTGGATGCAGATCTGGAAATTATATCGCCCTGAGCGCGATCGCCGAAGTAGCGTTTAGATTGCTGTTCAAGAATCTGAGAGGGGCTAAGCACTTGGCGATACATAATGACGAGACGAGACATGGGGAACTATCCATCCAATTGGAAGAGGCTGCAGGAAGGAGGCTTTATCCAAGTACTAGTGTGCCCAACGCTAAACAGTGAGCTATTTTACAACTCTCTACTTCGACTCTACATGAACAATTTTCGAAAGAGACTCGATATCTTCCTGACTGATAGCTGGACAGCCCTCCACGCTCAGCACAAATTCGGTCTTGGCACGTCCTTGAACAAAGCTTCGCAGTCCATCCGCAGAGATGTATTTGCAGTTGCGCAACTCGAGTTTCTTGAGGCTCGAGTGTGCACGAGCACTCTCGATCAGAGCAGTGTCTGGGATATTCGTCCTTTCCAAGATCAATTCCTCGAGGACAGGAAGGGCCTGACCGCTGAGAATGCCGTTGTAGTCCTCTTTCGGATGCTCGAAATGAATATATTTCAGCTCGAGGCGGCGGATATCGGGTGAATGAGTTGAGAGATAGGTCAGAATATTGGACGCTGGCTGGGTGAGGTCGATGCCCCAATCGTCTTCCTCCCAAGCCGAGGCTGGGACAATCTCGCGATAGCCGTCCAGGCGTACGTCAGTCAGGAGTGGCGCATGGAAATTACCCAAGAGATCCAACCCGAATCCGGGGGCGGTAACGTTCGCGCTGCGAAGTTGCGGTACAGATATAATGTTCGAGTAGCTGGGATCGGACTCTGCGCCCATATCGACAGCCGTGAACGTGAAATGCTGGAGATGGGGCGCTGCCTTGATGAGTGGGAAGAGGGCAGGGATATCAAGGCCGGAGAAAGGGGTATCGAAGGCGAGAGATCTTACGCTGGAGAGCTGAGGAGGAGGTTGGGCGGGAAGGGGCCATGCGGGAAGTTGGAGATGGATGAGGTTCGGCGAAGGCGTCAACGCAGTGGATAGGGTTGTAAATGGACCATTATTGCTCGGATTTTTGACGTCCTCTTTGACTTTGAGGACGAGTCGTTCGAGGAGGGGGGCAGGCTGACCCTCGCCGATCCGGAGACGAACTTTTGCCATGCCTCGTGAAATGGAACGTCGATGGTGAGCGACTTGATTTTGTCAACCACTTTCCTGAGTTGGCCTATGGCAGGGATATCGGTATCGTATGGAAGATCGTCGGGGAGGGTAATAGTGATGTCAAGGGGAATTCCACCTGAGTTTCGGAGGTGAAGGCGAACATACTCAGGATCAGTAAAGTGGATTTTGCGGTCAAGATCGAGTTTTGACCAGAGCTTTGGGGTATTTCCTGCGGTTTCGAACCATTCGCGGTTGACGGAGCGTATCGTGGAAAGCGAAGAGGGATTGGCGTCGACGGCAGTCTCGAAAACTTGGGACAAGACATCTGTGTTCATGGTGGGGTCGGACATGGTGGATTATCGATTATCGGTTGCCTTGTGGTATACATTTGAGTCGTTGACAATATTAACTCGTTTCCGGAGTTTCGGAGATTGCCATTCCCCGTCTCGACGGAGGATTCCTTCCTCCTGATTCTCTGCCTCGCTACTGCTTACTGGATCGCTATGATGGTTTACGTTTCACGACTGCACACCCCTTAGAGCACAAAGTACAACTGAGCCCTAGTCTCGACTCTAGACGAACATGTTTGAAATTTGCTAAACCTCCCGACCCGTGAGAAGATCGGATGCATCAAGCGCTGGCGCTGCAGGGCAGGCCCGCTCGGCGCTTGCGGGCATACAAATTCTCTTGGTTTTGATTCTGTGGCTCTATACTGCTAATGGATCATTATTAACGGCGTTGAATTTCACACCGGCACACCCCTATCAGTACTATGACCTCGAAGGACGCACTAGCCTGGTCTCATGCGGGGCTTTGAAAAATGCGATAACATCAAACAAAGTCAGGATTGGCTAGGATGGTGCTCAGGCCTGAATTCAGGAACGCTTGTAAGGTCGGTCGCCATATTTATAAAAGGGTAGCTCGCGCTGTATTGGTTCTTCAGCTGGTCTCATCCCCCAACACACTCTCCAACGCGCACCGGTTGCCGTTCATCTCTCAGGTGCGTATCCCTCTGAATATTTCCAGTTATCCGCCGCTCACTTTATACTCTAGAAGTTTCTTTATATTCTTATCCATCATGGTTGTTTTCCGCTCTATATGTCTCAGCGTCGCTGCACTGCTGTTTGGAACCGCCCTCGCTGCACCTACACCGTATAATCCTGCCCATGGTGAAGTCGTTTTCATTCCTCCGGCTCACACTTACGGTGCGATTACGCATGGAGTAAGTATTGTAACATTTCCCCGCACAATTTATGCTTACCTTTGCTAATCAGGCCGGGGCTCATGTTCCCCATCCTCATATTACGATGGGCCATGATGCGCAAGGGAACGTGGTTCTTGCGCCTGTGACGCATCATGGGGGACTCGGACATTCTCTGCCTGCCCAAGGCATGGCACACGGCCTCTCCGGGCATGTTCTACTTCATCCTGTCGCTGCCCCCCACCATCTCATTAACCAGGCCCCTGGTCGCTTGGGCGGTGC
Source organism: Flammula alnicola (assembly GCA_015499995.1). Taxonomy (NCBI): domain Eukaryota; kingdom Fungi; phylum Basidiomycota; class Agaricomycetes; order Agaricales; family Strophariaceae; genus Flammula; species Flammula alnicola. The sequence goes on along the minus strand of JADNRV010000212.1, from coordinate 22,573 downwards.
GATCGTTAATGGCCACAATTTGCACTCTATTCGCCAAGGTGCGTTCAGCGTGGCTTAGAAATGGGCACTGATTGAGCTATCGACATTCAGGCCAGGCGCAGTTCACGGCCGCCCATGCTGCTGCTGCGCATGCCCACACCAACGCCGCGCATGCTCACGATTCCGCTGAACGGAGCCACCGCCACGCCGCGAACGCCGCTGCGCAGGCATATGCGCATCCCGGCGTTGTCCAGAGTCATATCACATACGCGAACAATCACGCTATCACTGCCCAGAGGCACCGCGCCGCCGCTGCCGCCCACCATCCTTATGCGAATAACAAGCCTGATGCGGCCACCTCCCACCAGCAGGCTACTGCCTCTCACCAGCAGGCTGCTCAGTCTCAGCAACATGCTGTTAATTCTATTAATGCGCATGCCCAGCATCACAGATATTAGTTTAGACAACTTGGCAGACTTTGGTGTGTTACCATACAAACTTGCCGAAATGAGAGACGAGAAAATACCATCTGTGTGATTCGGAAGGCGTTCTTGAACTCTTCCGCCTGCAAACCGATATGATGTCAGACCAAGATCCATCCGAAAAAGATTCAGGAGGCGGGCAAAGAGACACGGCGTTGGGAAACATGTATCTTCAACTTAACCCATCGTGACAGGTGGAGTGCACCTTAGCTCAGTCTAGGTCGGCGACCTCGAGGATCAACATGCCGTCGTAATAATTCCGGAGTCTTACGAGGTACGCCTAGATATGCTCTCAAGACGTCCACTGGTAGAACGGAGTGCTGAACTACTTTCTAACCTTGATGATATCACCAAAGTCCGCGACGGCGATCGCGTTTGATCACTTGGCGAACAAGAAGATGAGGATGCCACTGGGGAGCGTGGTGAGTCCGCGTGCGAGGAACTTCGGAACGGGATGTGATTTCGACGTAAACCAGCTGTAAGAGAAGCTATGTCGTGGGTACGATAGACAATAGAAAATACTTACCGATGAGAACGAACCCCGCAGCAGCGCTAATTGACAAGACGAATCATGATGTGACTGTGCTCAAAATGGTGTGGGGGAACTTTGTACTCCTAATGCGCTGAGAATTACGAAGGGGTCTCCGTCCGGATGGACGAATGTAGTATACCCAACACTCATCCCAGTCTATTCTATTCTACGTTCGGCAAATGTCATCTAGAAAGTGCCATTAAGTAATGATGATGTTGCCGGAAACTTACAACAACGTGGCTGCAGCGAGCTCGAGGGCATGTTGCGGGCGTCTAACGGAGGATACATGGCTTCTATATGGCAGTACTATCAATACCGATTGTTGAAAGGCGGCATGAAGCGGAAAAATCACTGACAGTGATATGGTGTGGTGTGATTGTAACGGAAAGGCCTAAATACCCTCAGTAGACGAAACATTATAAGGATGGAGAATCGGAATAGATGGCCTGGATGAGTGTCTGTCAGTAATAATATGACGACTCGCAGCTAGCTTTTAGCTCACAGTATCTTGTCATTCGAGGCAAAACGAAGAGTAGATCTGTGACTCCGTAGTAGGCCGGAATTTGAAGGCTGGATATCAGTGAGATGCGCTAGAGATAGTAACGGGAACGCATCGAATAGCCAAAAATGAAAGGGCTCGACCAAGATAAAATTCCAAGCGAGATTCCATCGAGTGACATACTCCACGTTGAAAAGCGCGGTCTCCGTCCAAAATCAGACCTTTGTCGATCTCGAGTGGACGGCGGGGACAGTTTCAGTCACTGCAATGAAAGCGGAGAAGACAACGAGGTTAAGAACATGGGTAGGCAGAACGCCGAGGAAGCCGAGGCAGGGTGTTCGAGCAGCTGTGATAGGTTTCATTTCCGTTGTGGTTGTACATTGGAGAGCAACTGGTCCTCGCACCAATTCGAAGCAGGAAAGGGTCTTGAGGTGAAGAGGGGGCGTTGTTCTTTGGTGAAAAACGAACCACGGCGACTCGGCGATGGGGAGGTCTCCTCATTCTTGTCAGCTCAACTGTCGAACTCGGGCTCCGAAAGGCAGCCGCAGACGGTGTTTCACTCTAGCTTCATGCTGCGGATTTTGCTGTCTGGCGTCAAAGTATGTAACGGCGCTCGGAAAATTGGGCGCACCAAGTACTGGCAACGGGTCGCATGCACAGCCAAATATACTACCCTAGGTTGAAACGGTTTGACTCATGCACGATTTTCTTTACGGAAAACAATCATGGGCCATTCAAATCTTGCAATGCTATATATTCGTGTTTCAGTTGTTGGAATATAATTTTTATTCGCTTACAAGTGAAGGAGAGATGTTCGAGAGTCTGGGAGCTAATATAAATTTCAGATTCCGCCCTCCGGCAGCTTCGGCAGCCGTTTTGCCGAGCCAAAATCACAATTGCTGTTTGTCGATTTGTTTCTCGAGATCTTGTTCGTTCGCCTCAAGATTTTACATGGGTGCAGTTATCTTGCCCTATTGAATTTCAGAAAAGTCGGTGTGCAGGATCACTCTAGATCTGACATTACCCATCAAGACAGCACTTTTTAAAAGTAGCTCCAAAGTAGCTCGAAACTGCGGAACACAGCGAATTGTGAGGCTGTGGCTGTGCTATATAATCCATCTCTCTCATCCATCGTCACTCGATCTGTCATGTCTGCTCCTCCTCTGCCCCCTCTACCTCCCAAACCGTTCTATGATGACAGATATCAAACCAGCCTCCACCCATTCCTCCTCTTCCACCCGACCTCCGTGTCCAAACCGAGAGTATAACACCCCAGCAGATACGAGCTCGACTCCCACCTCACTTTGAGAATCCCCTCATAGCACCACGCCGCATCGTCTCGATCCTTCAATACCTTCAAACGTGAGTTCTCCTTGATCGACCCATCCAAGAGTCGGAATGACGATGATCGTAGATGGCACGAACGCTGGATGATCAGCTCTCGATCAACTTTACTCCTGCCTTTGCTCTACCTCCACCCGCGCCTAATCCTCCTCAACAGGCTTGGTCTCCCTGGGTTTCCCAAGTCAACGCTCCTCAATATAATACTCAAGATATAACTCAATCTCTCGCTAATCTCTCTATGGCTCCCCTACCCAGCCCTACCCTCCTCCACAATCACAAAAACCTCCTTCACCACCCTCAATTCCGTCCCTCACAGCACCCCTACCCGTAATCGACCAGCTACAAGAAGCTGCCCCACAGATCCAAAACCCGCTCATGATCCCGCCCTCAAGATCGCATGGTGTCGCGACGTCTTCTTCCTTGTCGACCGTGCCAATGGTACCCTACCCAGTAGCGATCCACCCGTCGGCCCCATCTCCATCCCAGATCCCGCCTTGCCCGCCTAGCCCAGATCGCCGTTCCTACCGTCCTCCAGCTTGCCAGTTCACATACCCAGGGTCAGGGCAAAATCCCTCCATACGTCGCAGAAGCCATCTATATGCGCGCAACCCTCGAAGCCACAGGTGCCTTTCCCGAATATATCCGCCATAATCCCCGTACCGCCTTTCGCGACTTTGAAACCGCAGCCAGGGGAGGCTTCGCTGCTGCTGGTTCCGCTTAGGAAGAGATTATGAGAATTTCAACGACTACGCTCACGCCAAGGACTGTTTCGAGCGCGGCGTAAAGCTAAACGTCGAGAGCTGTCTATACGTGCGTCGTCTTTTTTCTACCTCTTCCACCCTACTCACACCCAACGATAGCGCATGGGCATGGCCCACCTCCTTGGACAGCTCTCCCTGCCCTCCAACCCCGCCACCGCCTCCCGCTCCTCCAGCGCGCGGCCCTCCTCGCCTCCCTCTCCACACCGCAGCCCGCCTACGTCTACGCCCTCCTCCTCCTCTCCGAGTTCACCCAAATCACCGTCCCCCCGCCCCTCTTCGCCCCCCTCATCCCCCCCGGCTCCTCCCCCACCCTCGAGGCCCGCAAGCACCTCGAGCGCGCCGCGTACCTCCACTTCCCCGCCGCCCAATACAAGCTCGGTCACGCGTACGAGTTCGCCGAGCCGCCTTCCCCTTTGACCCTTGCTGAGCGTGCAGTATTATTCGCTGGCGAGCCAGCAGGGCGAGGTCGAGGCGGACATGGCGCTGAGCAAGTGGTTTTTGTGTGGTAGTGGCGGGGCCGCGGCCGCGGCGGGTCAGGGGCTGGGCCGGAGGGTGCGGGTGGTGGGTTTGAGAAGGACGAGGCGCTTGCGCTGACGTTTGCGGAAAAGGCGGCCAAGAAGGGCTTGTCGAGTGCCGAGTTTGCAATGGGGTATTATGCAGAGGTGGGTGTTGGCCAGCCGAAGGATGTGAGCAAGGCGTTGGGTTGGTATCAGCTGGTATGTCCATCCCTAGGTTTTTGACTTTTTCTCATGTTGATTTGGTTGTAGGCAAAGTCGCATGGGAATGAAGACGCGGCGGCTCGTCTGCAAGCCTTATCGCAACCCCAATCACAGTCTCTCTCGCGGCAGGAGCACGACACCATCACCGAGGCCAAGCTCGTCCGCCGGCGCACGCAGGCCGCACAGAGGGCCGAGACACAGCCCCTCAGCCCGCCGTGGGAGGGGCAGACCTTCCCCAGCGCGAAGGAGATGGAAGAGCTGGAGCGAGGAAGGCCGTCATGGCACAGCAGCCCCCGCCCACGGGTGCTGCGGGCATCGGCGCTGGTGGACCGGGGAGGAGGAGGAGGCAGGACGGCCGCGTCGTGGTGGACGTTATCAGGAAGAACTCCCTCGCGGCTGGGTACGGCCAGTCGGCGGCGCTCCCTGTTGGACCGGCCGCGGCGGGTGGGCGGGGCTGGATGCCTGCGCTGCGCGAGCAGAGCCCGCAGAGGTTAGATGGGAACTATACACCTACTACGTCCAACACGGGCTCGCCGCAGCGCATCGCGAGCCCTGCGCGACGCACGGAGTCGCCTGGACGCGTGGCGGGCGGGCGGCAGAGTCCGCGGAGGAGGCCTAGTGCTACCGCTGGTGCTGGTGCTGGTGCGCCTGGGAACATGGCGCAAACAACACCAGCAGCCCCAGCTTGACCGGCCTGACGAGGCTCGAGCGCATGCGGTTGAATTTGAACGACCCATCGCCTGCGCCGAGTCAGAGCCAGTCCGCCTCCTCTTCCTCGTACTCCCTCTCCTCGGCGGCCCAGGGTGGTGGGGTGGGGCTGGGTATGCGCTGAGCGACGCCCCGACGCCGTCGACGGCTAATACTGCGGGGCCGATGGCGACGCCGCGCCCGCTGCAGAGCGCGGCTGCTGGTAGTGCAACGACGCCTGGCGCAGGGAAGAAGCCGCAGACTTTCGCGGACATGGGGTTCCATGGAGTCAAGGCGGACGATGAGAAGTGTGTGGTTATGTAGGCAAGACTTTGAAGGAGGGGTTGGTTGCGTTTGGGTTTTTCATGATGAGCGTGGACGGGCGGAGAAGAGGGTATTCGTTGGACTGGACTCATATATAGTATGTTCATTTCCTGGCACTCGAATTTTGATGATATCCTTGCATCGTATATACAACTTCTCGTATTTATCCGCTGGCTAGTATCGCATAGTGTGGCGAGACATTATATCACTTACCTTGTAATTTGGCATTTCGACTTTCTGGATTAACGACGGACTGCGTTTTAATTTGTTTTGTAAAACTGGAAATCATCGGAAAGCGGTCGCACTTGATCTGCATTGTGCAAGCAAGCTACTAGGCTTTAAAATGAAACGACGGAGGAGGGAAAGTGTACGGTGATGGCTTGATACATAGATGAGCAGAGCTCGAGGCGAGGCGCCGGCTTAGAGCCATTCAACGTTTAACGTGCTTTCCCAAGGAATCCATCTGTTTCTATTACCGAATATTACATGTCGTTTTCTTAACGAACATGTCTGCCGTGTAATCAACGAAATTCCCCCAGTAAATTCTTCCTTCGATGAAAAGCCTATAGAACTGCCTAGATATGAAAACAATAGAATACAAAAGGTGAGGAGGGAGGCTAATTCTCCTCGTCTCCATTGTCACACACATCCTCCCCGTCTCCATTCTCACCATCATCCTCGTCGTAGCCATCATTCCCAGAAAAGCATCCAAACCGTTCTTGAATGTATTCCAGTTCAGGCGAGGGCTGGTTACGTGCACGAACGAGACGCGTGATGAAACAGATAATACATGGGAAACCTGGCAGCACAGAAATATAGTAAGTATGACGGATGTGCTCATGTCTTTCTGGACCTGCCCATTCTTTGTCTTCTCGTTGTCATACAACATCTAGTATTGGCCGTCCAAAATTTGATATCAGACAAGCACCCAGAATATTTTCTCACGGCTCACCATGTTCGAATAGGCGCCCACATCGGCCTTCCTCTTGAGTCTCCTAACCTGAAGTGTCTTCGAGTCTGGCCATCCGTTGCTAGTAATAAGCGCCTATTGTCAATTTTCGGACGCGTCTAAATATGCATACCCTTGGAGATTTCAATCAAGTTACCATTGCCGAAGAAATTGGATGCGGGTTTCTTCCTCCCTTTGCAAGGGATCATCAGGAGGTCCAAAACTTTAAGGGCCCTTTAAAATATTGTAAACACCGATCAGCGTTGCTCCTGGCGTAGTATAAGCTATTATAGCGCATACGCTATACTTACTACATGCATGCTGTAATAGCGCATATGTTATACATACTACATGCACACTATAACAGCGCATATGCTATACTTACTATGCGCGCACTATAACAGCGCATATGCTATACTTACTATACGCGCACTATAACAGTGCACAGCGCCTAGAGCGTAGGACCCTTCCTTAATTGGAAATGTCCTCAACACAGCTGCAGCTCCCGAGCAAGCGATCGCTCTGCAATGATCTCTCTTGATCTCTAACCACCACCCACTCACCCGGCGTAATGCTGTGAGTTATCCCCCACCCCTTTGTTCTACCTCTGGTGCTTCTCTGGACATGGATTCTTTGCTTTCATGTCGGTGTCAAGGAACATGAAAGATTGACGCGACATTCCTTTCGACATGGGCTGCTTCTCGACGATCGAGACTGGGTTTCTAAACATCACACCTGTCCGATATGAGCTCCGGGTAGCATTTCTCCATTGAATATGTATAAATTCATGTCTGACGATGCGAAGAATGTCTTCTATGTCGATCCTGCTCTCTTCTACGACGATCCTTGCTCTCTTCTATGTCGATCACAGGTCTAGAACATGTATGAACGAGGTATTCTATCTCTTATCATCGAAATGATATCAAATTCACATGATCTTTCCAGAATCTACCCTTATTTTCGTCCCAAGAATGCCAAAGTACTAAGTCCATGGATTCTCCATTGCAAAAGGTGTGAATCCCGTTCTTTGTCTTGTCCCTCTCTTTTCTGAAAGCCTGCTACACAGTCGACATGAGCGCTGTTCCCTCTGCTGCTGTTCCGTCGGCCCCACCTGCTAGAACATCTATGTCTGCTGGTCCTGCTGAGGGGACGTCTGCTGCGGCTACGACTTCTTCTGGGTCTGTTCCTCCTTCTGGCAAGCAAGACCGCTCAAGCAAATACCTTCAGCGCGTCAAACACCAGGAAAAGGCGCAGGTTAGGTACCACGATCCGGACGAGACTTTCGATGTGACTCGCGGAGAGTTGCACAGCTTCTGGTGTGTTCGGTGTACAAAGTCCTATGAGGATCCTGTTAGCCTACAAGTGCGTTACTTTATTATGCAATCATACCATGGCTCACTACTTTTAGAAACACGCCGTTACCTGTTCACAAATCCCTGGTGCCCATTCTCCGCGGTCGACGCTGTCCCCTGCACTGGACCCGCAGATGCTAACCGATACCGATCTGGATGAATCCACTCTGAAGGAGGCGCTCAGAAGAGATTTGATCACTGTCCCGCCACACCCATTTGGAGAGGTCATCGTCATTGTATCGGATAGCGATACATCCGACAACGAGGAGTTGGAGCACCTTCCATTATCAAAATTCGATCCGTCTTCTGTCATTCATGAGCCAGACGAGTACACCATCATTAACCATCCCACAATCAATCTCCCTGCTCTCGGAATCGTCATCAACACTCTTCTGAAGTGCGTTATATGCCTTCATTGCTCACGCGCAGTCGAATTCACAGGGATAGAGCGCCATATCCACACTCATCTCAAATTTGTCAACATACCGGACGCTCTCAGCGAGGATCTTGGAACTGAATTCGGACTTGTGCCGCTCAAGGAGATTGGATACTTTTCAGCTCCAATCCCTCCTGTTTTTGGCATCCCTATTTATGAAGATCCGTATTATTTTTGTGGAAAGTGTCATCGCGGGTATCAAGACTATCCCACCCTTCGGAGTCATCAGTCAAACAAGGAACGTTGTACTGTGGAGCGCAAGGAGAAGTCTTTTCATGTCGGCTATGCGCAGTCTATCACAAAAGGGTCTCGCAAGCGAAATTTCCAGGTCGACATTGCGTGTTTACGGTCTCGGGAGGAGATCGACTATGCGAACTTGTTTGAAGTGCACCATCCTCCTCCTCTCAACTTCTCACAGCTACCTATGCGATCTCCGGAGGACGAGCAAAACCTTGGCCAGTTTTTCTACCGAGAGAAATGGGCGTCCTTTGTAGCGGGTTATACACCGGAGGAGATACGCGAGGCTTGTAGAGGAGCTATGCCGGACGAACCGGTTGGACAGGCTCTCAAGGCTGCGGCGAATCGTTATATCACAAATATACAGGCGTCCATTCAGGATCAGCAAACTTACGGCTTCTTGAAGTCGATCGCTCAGATCTCTCCTGGGCATGTCTTTATTCTATTCTCTTGTCTTGCATATCACTAACTAGGCGTTCAGGAGTGAAAGCGGTTACCACTTCAACCATATTCTGAAAGACGCGGTCACCAAGTATGCAGGCGTTCTCCATTGCCTACTCTTCAGTGTCATACGGAGTATGGATGTGAAATGGAGCAGCAAAGTCCGATATCCGGAGATGGATGGCGCTCAAAAGGCCGAGTTTAACACTCTCATAGCCGCTCTGTCTACCCCGGATACCGCCGCTATTGATAAAGCTTTTCACAAGGCGTGCTACGTTTTGTTTGCCCATCAACGCCATCAGTATCCTGCTAGCTGTGGCCTCGACAAATTCTTTTCTCCCGTCAATGCCTTTGTGGTTTACGCCTCTGTGCACGAAGGTGGAAATTTTCGAAAGGCGGGTGTTATTACGCAAACACTTGCCGCCATAATCTATTCTATCCGGACGACTATGCTCTTTCAGACGATCAACATCTCATCTCGTGAAAAAATTTCCGTATTCGAGTAGGTGTCATTTTTTCTGGGAACAACCATCTGAATCTGATTACCCTTGTCCAAAGCGCATATCCTCAAGTTCAACAATACCTCCAGGACCGTCAAGAAACTCCACTCTCTTTCATCTTCAATGTCTATCGACTTCTCGCTACTATTCGGTCCAGCGAAGCCAATAGCGAGGCATTTACGTTCACGGATGTCAACGGGCGTGAAATTTCTCATGAGGGGAATCTCATCCGTATCGATGACATTAAACGGATGATTGACGGCGAGCTCGTGCCGTTCAACGAGTACCTGAAGCGAGAGATATTCTTCGGAGAAGATGTCGCCGCCAACCTCTTGCCCAAATTCGAGATCGAGGACCTGGTGGATAATATCCAGAACCATTCTACTGGCTATAGCTTCATTGAAGATGAGCGGAATGGCTTTGGAAAATACCGCTTCTCATACGGTCGATGGCTGCTGTCTGATCCCAATCGAGCCCATCGGTTTGTCTACAGGCATAACGGAAAGCTCGTCTGGAGAGCAATTCCGGCGTTTGATCTTTTGAAGAAGCTGGAGCATGTTCGCGCTCTTCTTTCTGCTCCTCTTGCGGCTAGCACTGGACCGACGACTAGGGCTACAGAGTTTGCGCGTAATCTGTTTCGAAATTCGCCTGGGGCTACCCGAAATGTCATGATCCTCTACCATCTCCTGTGTATTGTTGCGATCCAAGACAAGACCTCTCATCGCCGCCTCAAGGACCGATTTGTTCCTCACACGCCGACCAGAGAATGGGCGATGGCGCTCATAATCAACCTCGTCTTCTTTCGTCCTTTTGAGGAATTTCTAGTTGGCATCTTCATGGATAGCGACGCGATCGATCGGTATCGATATCAGCTCTGGCCTGGACTCAAGAGCACGATGACGGGTGAAAAGTTTGGAGAACTCTTTGGCGCCATGACCGAGAAATACCTCGGGAAATCGTACAGTGTTCAGTTCTGGCGTAACCTCCTCACGGCCATTGGAAATCGCTTGCCGAACGCACAAGCGTTTGAACTTCACAAGGAATATTTCTTTGACACGGCGATGATGCACTCGACGGATATGAGCGTGTTGAAATATGGGCGTGATACTGGGCAATACAGCAGTTCTGACTATCGCGTAACAAAGGGTTGTATCGAAGTCTGTCTATCCTGGCACCAACATGTCAATATTGGGCAGAAACGGCCGTTGAAGATCAGCAGCTTCGACGGCGACGAACTTCCGGAAGTTAGACAGGTTAGCGGCGACGGAGGTAAGGAATTGTTGGACTTTTTATTAAAAGATGCTAAGATTTTTCAAGGTTCTGTTATGCCAATTGGTCCGGCTGTTATCAGTCAGATCTCGAGGGAGGTTGTGAGGGATGTAGGCGCTGCTTTGGAGGACCGTACTCGCGAGGCTGTCATGAACTGTATGGCAGAGGTGGTTGCGGCATATTTCCCAAAACCGCGACCGCCATTGGACGACAACATTCTGCGTGCCATTTCGGATGTTTCCGTTCATCCATCACGACTGAAGGATCTTCGTGTGTTTCTGAAGAGCCCGACAGCCGACTTTAGCTGCGCCGAGCAAGGAGTTCTTTTGGAGCTGATGATACAGGGCAAGCAGAGCATCCTTGGGATCCTGGGTATGGGCACTGGCAAAACAACGGTCGTTATGATGCACGCCAAAATGTACGGAAAAGGACGGGTTACTGTCATCATTCTTCCGCTGTCTGGTCTGCATGCGGATCTTGAGCGCCGGGCGCATGCGTTCTCGGTCTCTCTTAGTCGATGGGTTCCGTCGGGGAAATTCAACCCTGACGTCAATATTGTTTATGTGTCGATTGAACATTTAGGTTTTGACGGCTTTCAGAGGTACGACTTGGTCCATTCTGTCCATAACTATTCCACTCATTTGCCTATTTGTAGCTATCTTAAAAACCTTGAGCTGATGGGCCGCCTCCATATCATTGTTTTTGACGAAATCCACAAGGTTATGACAGATCAGGGTTATCGCGACTCCTTTGGCGATTTCTGCGTCCTTAATTCTGTGAAGACCATCATCGTCGGTCTCACTGGGTCCCTCCCACCTCATGCCATCAATGCTTTCACTGACCTCACCAAGACTACTTGGCGGATTATTCGAACACCATCTACCCGCCGGGAACTTTGTTACGAGGTGCGGCGTGTCCCCAAAAAGCAAACGGTACAGGCAATCGTGAAGGATCTTTCTGTTAGGGTTGCGGGTTATTCGGAAAAGGACCGCGCGATGGTGTTTTGTCGCTCGCACAATGCGTCAGAAATGCTTGCTGTGGAATTCAAGGTCAAGCCATACACTTCGGCCACAGTGGATACGAACCCTGCTACTATGGAAGCCTGGTTAGAAGGGAGGAGTAAAGTCATGGTCTCGACGAGCATCCTGGGCTGTGGACTGGACTATCCCAACGTTCGCGATGTTATACATGTTGACGTCGCTTATACCATGATCGACCAATATCAGCAAGAATCTCGTGGTGGAAGGGATGGACTGCCTTGTAGGGTCATCACTTATGTGCCGGAGGAGCGACAGGCCTCACCGGAGATGGACTTGGATGATATATTTGGGAGGAAAGAGGTGTATGAATGGTCGATGAACACTGATCAGTGTCTTAGGATTCTGCAGAGCCTGTATCTCGACGGCGTCGCTGTCAGCTGTCTTTTTTTGCCAGGGTGCACGCTCTGCGCGTATTGCCAACAGCAAGTGGATACAGAAGCGCCGCTTGAGCCTCGCAATGTACCGACCACCAGCACCAGTAAATCAGCCGGAAAATCATCGATAACTTTGCTTCGAGCACAGCCAAAGCCACGCCAGACAGAAGACAGGCCGACGAAACCACCTCCAGCGCCTGTGCATACAACATGGATGCCACGACCAGATTCGGTCAACAAAGTGACAGGGCCAGCGCAACCACCGCCAGTTCCAGTCGCTACAAAAACGCCAGGACCGACAAAACCACGGCCAGTCGCTGCGACAAATTCAGGACCGACAAAACCACCGCCAGTCACTGCGACATCTGTATCTCGATCTGAATCATCCAAGCGTCGAAAGACTGTCCAAGAAACTGGAACAGCTCCGATTTCTACCACTATGCCAGCTCCCACTCGATCGCACTCATCCCACAAACGCAAGGGTGTTCAAGAAGACCAACAGACGGCATCCAACAAACATCCTCGCTTATCTCAAGACCACTTGTCATCCACCCAATCTCAAGGGTCTTTGTCAATGCTTCGACGAACCCCATCAGAGTAAGTGTGTAACCCCAAGTCCATGCGTTTTCCGTGCTTACGTGAATCTGATAGTACAGATTGGGTTACCTTTACCTATGATCGAACGGTGGATGGGAAGAAGAAAGTCGTAGCACGGAGGGTTGGATCTTCGGATCAGTCCTCTTCAATCGAGATCATGTCAACTACGCCGCCGACTGATGGCCAGGAGCCATCTACACCCATGATTTTGTCGGCTATGCCGTCGACTGGAAGACCTGGAGCGTCTACGCCCATGACTTTGTCGACTATGCCGTCGACTGGAAGACCTGGACCGTCTACGAGTGAGACAGACCACGAAAGCAAGCGCCGCCAGCCTGTGATACCGAGGGATCGAGCTGGCTTATGGGGGAGGGTCGACCAAAAAATCACGGAGGACGACGCAAGGAAATACGAGGATGAAGTCATTGTGCCTTTCCGTCGCGCGTTCAACCAACTGCGTGGGTACTGTGTTATTTGCCGTTTAATCGGCTCCGACCAGTGGCAGGAGCATCTGTATGAGGACTGTCCCACCGGATATGGAGTCAACAGGGATGATTATCAGTTCCGGGCATTTAAAAAGGCATTTTTTTATGACACTGGTTGGTGTTTTGATTGTGGGATCCACCAGGTGAGTCGTTTTTATGCTTTTGGTTGATGGTGGCTTAGAGTTGTATGCGTTTAGAAAGACCAGAAACACCGACCTCGAGTTCAGCACGAGCCTTGTCCTGATAGAGGCATCTTTATCCGTGTGCTCTATGCGTACAAGTTTCTCGACATTTCTGAATTGGAAGGATGGGAACACGAGCCATCAAAGGATGTACTGGCGGTTGATCAACTTTTTCGAACATGGGCTTTGACACCGGTTACAGCGAATCCATATCGGTATACTTTTACCCATGCACATATGTTATTTCTATGGATTATGAAGAAAGTACGGATCAATGAATAGTAGAAGGCCTTTTCCGTATTAGAAATTTATACAACGAGCTCTTCTCAACTCACCCCGCGTACTGAAAACTTTACTCGCACCGTGATGACGGCCAGATGGTCAGTGGTAGTAAAAGCATTGTATTTGTATATGGTCTGTGTTGCTAATGGGGGACGTGCGCTAGGAAGATCTGGTAGATCAAGGATGTGGGGGGTACGGCATCACCGATGAAGAGTTTCTCGAATTTGACTCCATGGCTGATCGTCACCAAGCATTTTGCCCTTTCAACAGAGTCATCGAACAGAAGGTAGATAGCGCCGACAGTGTATGGTTGAGAGTGTATTCCTTGTCGAAAGCGGACCAGTCGTTCCGGTTCTAGAATTGCGTCCTCTGTTCTTATGAGGTTTGCCTCTATGAACCGCACTCGGTCTTCTCGGCTCACTTTCTTCTTGTGTTTCAGCAGCCGTAGCTTGAATTCGATGGTATAGTGGCTTGCGTGCCAAGCCCACACATCTGGAGGAACATCCTTCCCTCGCTCGCGGAGGAAAGTGTTATAGATCGAGCCGGCGATGTACCCCACAATGTGTTGCAGGTGTACCCTGTCCCAGGCGACGATCAAGCTGGTGTATTCTGATGGGACCGAGGGCGCATTTGAGGCACCAGCGCAGAGGGGCTTGTGCTTCGTCCAGTGTGCCTTTTGACAGGCCTTTCCCTGTAGGGTAGTGGTGGTTAGATGTTGCTTTTGAACACTACGACGGCTGTATACGCACGCAATATGACCTTGTTTTGCAACGCGCACATACCAAGAGCGTCGCGTCAAGGCTTGTCTTGGGACAGCCCTCGTTGCTGCAGATGATTACTGCGCCAGAATTCCGTGCGTCTGTCATCTGCTTCTGCGGTTAGTGTGCTGACAAGCTTGTAATGCGGGAAACCTTACGGGATGAGGGGGTTAGAGCAGTGAAGAGGACATTTTGCTGACAGGGGCGGAGGTATTTTATAGGCCATGTTCGCTTCGTTGACTATTCCTTGTCGGATTAGGTGGAAGGTTTTAAGGTTACCCATTTCCATAGATGTCGCCCGTGGTTAGGGTGGCGCTTCTTTGACGTTGTGAGAACCGAGGTGAATCACCAGTGGTATGGGTGATGCTTCGTTACTCTCACAGACTAGCATTTTAAATTTGGATGCTCTGCGCTTTTGGCTAACAAATTTCTTAATTATTTGACTCTTGTGACCATTCTCATAACAAATCCGCAGTGTCCTTGTCTAAAAACGATCTAAAGCCCTCAGGTACGCCCATCGCCACGTGAATACTTCTTATGACTGCCTGGTCGGTGTTTTGAGAGCCAGTAGATGAGGTACTCGCACACGATCACCTTTTCGGAAATGGTCTTTCATTAGAGCTTTCCTTTTTTAGTAATGTCTCCATTATCGGTATCAGCTCCGCCATCGGCGCCACGGAAAAGCAAAGGGAATGGCGGAATATGGCCATCTACCCATTACGAAAGCTGTAGGAATATTTCAGCGGCGCGTGCGTCGACTGCTTTGTACGGCGGGTCAAGGAGGGGGACGGTCATGCGTCCGACGAGTGCCACCAAAGGTTTATGCTGCGGGCGTTATGTTGACATGGTGCATATAGGCGCTCGCATAGGCGCCCACTCTATTTTTTTTTCCGTCCTTTTCCCACAGAAAAATGCGGATCATGTCGGAGATATGGGTACCGTCTCTGTACGATTAAGCATACAGATTACATTACACAAACTCGACGACATGGACACATTCGTGGAATGGTTAGTGGAGATTATAGGTTGGTTGTGGAGATTATAGGTTGGTTATGGTTCGCGCAGGAGCTATGCATTGATTTAGCGTAGACGTGCATAACTAACGGATTTTGATGTGTCACGTGACCGCGATAAAGAAATGCGTCGCGTTTTCTTTCTTGATCATTAACCACCACCACGGTGACATCTTACCACCTCCATCACACCACCTATCTGTGTATAGGTGTATTTTTCCGCGACAACCGTTTATTGAAATGCAACACCTTGAGTCTGGCATGTCCACATTCAAGATAAATTTGAATGAAGCGCATTCGCCACCGGAGAAGCAACAACGGCCATCGAAAAGGGCCAAGAAGGACATCTCCGAGTATCCGTAAGTTAGATACCAGTTCCATGGCTTGAACTGGTAGTTGATATGTTGGCCAGACCTCATCAGCAAGAACTGGAGATCCGGAAGAGAGAGAGCTCAGCCAGAAACCGCCAAAAAACCAAGTAAGCACGCAATGTAAATACATGAGCGAATCTAACATTTACACAGGCAGAAAAATTTTGAAGGAATTGCCCAGAAACGCCAATACAAAAGACGGAACGATCGGGAACTGGATGTCTATAGCACCGTCCTCGCGTTTGGGGAACAACCGGCGGCAGGCCCGTCAAACACGCGTCATTCCCCATCAGTAGACCCAATGGAAGCCCATATCGACCCCATGCTGTTAGCCCAGCCGCCTCCAAAAGATTATATTCCCCAGTTCCAAGGTAATGTATCGTATTCTCGCGTTGAACACTATTCATATACTTTGCAGATGTCAATATGCATAGTGAAACTGCATACATGCACTTTCAGGGTGCGGGTTCCGTTTTTTCGCCGCCCCCAGATGTTCCTTCAGGTAAGCTATACCGCTACCCATGTACAGTACAGTATCTTTATAGCATCTCATTTTACTCTAGATTTTGGTGCTCAAACCGTCCTCCCGCCAACCGCAGATACGGAAACTCTACACGCCACGAACACCCCCTCCGAAAACGAGCCAGTGACGAACACAGACACTATAGGCGTAGAAGACGGCGCGTATACCCACTCTGATAACGAACCAACCGCAGATAGAGAAACTGCAAACGCGGAAGAGAGCGCTCAAGTCGCCAAGAATGCCGCCCGTGTTTCTGAAAAAGCGCTAGCTGTCCACGCCGTTCTTGACCTGACGAACATCAAGGGCGTGCCGGCCGACGCAGAGACCGTTGAATGGTCCAACGGTTCGCGCACGTACCTTCCGTGCATAATGGAAAAGAATAAAAATACACTACAGCAGGCAAGTCGCCAGTAATCATCGCGTCATATATGTGCTAACTGTTTTACAGGAAGCTAGTCACGTTTGACACCTCGCCCAGACCGCGAGACCGTCTACGGAGTGTTCGTTTATCGCTCATCTGGACTATAAGGATTTCCCGACCGACGTCGCGTTGACCGCGAGAATTCACCAAGAGTTGGCAGCTGCTAATGTGGTCGTTCTGCGAGGTAGTCCTTTTCAGCCGGTCGAAATGAACGCGGATGCGATCTTTAACGAGTTTGCGATTGAGCCGCATCGAAATATCGAAGCCCTTGGTACGTCCAGTAAATAATCTGCGACTGCTCGAGCTAATTGTCTCCTAGATGCAACCGCGAGACTAAAAGACTCCAAGTTCCCGCATCTCCCCCGCACTCTCTACGACTTCTGCAAGGATGTCGATAACCCCGAGTGTATACAGTGCATACTGGACTGTCCAACTCTTGACGGCCAGGTTCCTAAATTCGTCAAGTAGGCTATGTTGTCATTATTACAAAAACTACTAAACTAACGGGCTGTAGGCATCTCGACCACGGCCATAATGCTTGGTATCGTCTACACCGCCGTTTCCCCGATGAATACTACATTCCCCTCGATATTCAAAAGTCGAAATCGTGGCTCTTGTTTCACCAACCGCTTTGGCACACGTACGCGCACCAGGACGCCGAAGGCTTTGGGACGTGGACATCAATCTTGTCAGGCGAAAAGTACTGGGTTATCATCAGGAACGGGGAACTGTATTCGACGGGCACAGACCGAGAACGGTACTACGAAGGAGTGTCTCCGTATTCCGATGGAGATAACTGGGACCCGGCGACAGGATCCTACCGAGAGGAATGCAATCGATACGTGATTTTTGGTGGACCAGGAGATATCATGTAAGAGTTTTTGCATACTTGGAATTTCTCTGAGCTAACATTGTCATCCCAGTATTCAACCGCCTGGTACATTCCACGAAGTGTACACGCCCACGCCTTCCGTTACTCTGGGTGGTCATTTTTACACATACAACACCATGCACCTGACAGAAGTAGCGCGCGCTTTCGATGTTAGAAACAACGGAAAGCACACCAACCAGGACCATACAAGTGCGCAAGCCACGATCGCCATGATGATGTGTGCGCTGCCGTTATACCCGGAGCTCGGTCAGTATTTCAATCTCAATCGTCGCTATCCAAGTTGTTAAACAAGTTCTATAGCCCTTCATCGCAAGCCATTGGCAGCGCTCTGTCAAATATTGATGGACTCGACGTCTTATATCCTTGGCAAGGCACCGGACGAGCCAGTGGTGGCCAAGGGCAAGGGCAAACAAAAGGCAAGCAAAGGTAAAAAGAAATCGACTGCGAAAACACCAACACAAGACAATCTCTACGAATACAACCCGAAAGACCTGGCTGTTTGCATGGCCGATCGCCTCCGAAAGGTGTACACACTCCCGCACTCCTCTAGCAAGACCGAGCCGCCGGAGGAACGCCAAGATTTTATATTCGACGACGGAGAATGGACGGATATCGGACCTGTTGTCGATATCGCAGATGTTATTGTCCAGTACTCTTTTGAGTAGATTGTTGGTAGTTATCACAACTGGACTAATGCGTATTTCTTGTCCCCTTTTGTCGGCGCTCGTTAGCTACATCTTCACGCACGTAATAAAAGGTCATTATTGATGATCCTAGTAGAGTTGCGCACGCGCGTTGCGACCCAACAAAGGAGGTACTCGGGGATGATGCTGTTTATGGAGACCTTTCCTATTTTAGTAATGTCTCCGTTATATAATCACTGCGCCACAACAATGCCATTGCGTTTCGATCTCTTCCTTTCTTCTCAACACTCACCCGGCGTATTGCTGTGAGTATAACCCCCACTAAACAGATGCCTCCTGCCAAAACTTTTACCAAGTGAGTCTATGCATCCTCGAGTCGACATATACACGAGCTAGCTCTGTTTTTTTTCAAAGGAAAGAGACGAGTAAGCACAGATGCCTGGCATATACTCACCGATCTAATTTTGCGCAAGCTCCATCTATTTCAAAGCCTGAAAGCAACCAAGTTTTGCACCTTTACTACTCTGTTGGGCAAAAGAGGTGCATATATGCGTTCTTTTTCTGTCGCAAATGACACCAATGCAATGTTCACAGGAAATACAACGGAGAAGGCGCTTCTGCCACTAACCCAATCTCTATTTCATCTGATCCACCCGTTGATTCTCCGGAACGTCCCACAAAAATCCAACAGCGCGTGCGCTCTCCTATGCGTGCCGAGTCTACCAGAGAACCCGTCCCAATCGATGCCTGGTGTCGACCTGGCTATCGACGATATTTCCGGGAACTTTACTATTCCGGGGATGAAACAAATTCGATTTCTTCGACAGAGACCTGTTCTACGGACTCGGACGACATCTCCATTGATTCTGGATCAGGGTCCGAAAGTGAAGAGTTGGGTGCTTCTTCGTCGTCGACACTTTTGGGCTATGTATCGGACGACGAGGTTGGTCTTTCAACGTTCAAATGTCAGCCTAGTGGCTGACGTACCTGTTAGAACGAAACTGAGTCTGTTGGCGACAGTGAAGCTCCAGACCAAATCCACTGGCTTAGAGGCTTTGTTACCCCAGCGCCGTTTATGCCATGTCCAGATGACCCAAGCGTGAACCTGAGATCTGCGGCGCTGAACATTGTCCTAGAAATGAGCACCTGCGCCGTCATGGATACCGATCTGTGCTATATTGATGGTTTCGCTCAACTGCAAGAAGAAGGAACGACGCCCGTCGATTTTGCACGCCTAATTAGCGCATACCTTGACGATAACGAAACCGTGTTTGTCCGATGTTCGAACACACCAGAACTTGTCCCCGATATCAAGCATATTCATCAATACTTTGGCCTAGGGCCAGATGCGATTGTTGATGTGTCGGGTATGTTTTATATTTCCTGCCCCTTGATCAGTGTTTACAACTGGAATCAGAATGCGACTCGCACGAGACCATGCAACAAACCTTTCGCTGTTTTATGGATGGACACAAGAAGAAGCAGTGGGTGATACGAGATCATCCTATCCGGCAGAGTAGGATGCCTCTGTTCACAGAGTACGGACCTTTGTTCTGTCTCTGCATCTGCGGCAGTTGATTCTTGATTTAAAAGGCACCTCGACCATGGCTCGATGTTTGGATGGGGTCACTATGGGCCCGGTCAAGACAACCCACCTGATCGACCTCATATGGTCGAGCGGCTGCATTCGTCGGTGCAGTTCTACCCTGCTACGTATCTGAGACCCCATTATTGGAGAGACATGGTTCCTGGGTGCGCGACCGCGATACAACTGAGATCAGGTCTTTTGATTCTCAGAATATTTCGCGCTCCGGAGGACTTGGAAATCAAAAGCCGCACATGTCTCTTTGAAGCCATCAGCAGCGCTAGAGCGGACAAATCGCTGTGTTTGGTGATTGAAATTCTTCCAGGCGACATGATGCAAGTAGTTTTATTTATACACGTTGATTCTGGCATCTGACGAACTGGTGTTTAGCATTTTACCGCCCGGAATTCAGTTCGACCTCTATGCGCCAATGGCTTCTGTCACCACCACGATTTACTTTCTCAACTATGCTTGCTTTCATCTGACGGAAATCACTCGTGCTAGGATGACATATAGAATGGATCGGAACCTGAACAGGCTCGCGGTGGCAGAAGCGCTGCATGCTACCATAGTCAGAATGCTGGCGGTTCTGCCATATATCGAGATTAAACGTGAGTCTATGCGCAAAACTTTTTTTTGTTCAAAATTGGATGAGAAGGTTATCAGCCGTGCGGTTCAAGTCCCTTTTGGCACTTTGTAAAATGGCAGCAAATCCGGCGTTATATCTTCATAGTATGACAGCCATAGAGGATGCGAAATCGGCGCGTAAGATGCAAAAGGCAGCCAACGCGTTTATGAAGTCAGGCCAACGGAAAAATAAATGTGCGTATGATAAAACCATCTGTATGTCCCGAGCTTATTTTAGCGCAGCCATCGATGCCAAAAAACTGCCTTATGCCTCGGAATACCTCCTCGGGCCTCATGAGATCTCGGCTTTGAAGATCGCATCGCGAGTTTTGGAATGGGGTTCTCAAAGCGAGATTTCGGTTCCGTGGATGAGGCTGTTGGGAGATAGAAGGACGTTGGTGTTGGAGCTCGAGGATGGTACAACAGATTACCTCTTTCACTTTTCGTCCCAATTTTGTTGGTCTTGGCCGGGCTTCCGTTTCCAACAGCAACTATGGAAGCAACTGATGCATGGTTAGCGTCGGGGAACCAAATAAACCATACCCGAATATGATCTCATATCTGTGCCCTCCATTGCCTCTTTTGAGCCTAAATGGCTGCATGGTACGTTTTTTTTTTTGCCTCTTCTCCGTTCGCCGCCTCGTTAGAATACAAGAGTTCCATACCTGTCAAATTAGCTTGTAATTTTTGCGACGGATTTTCTTGTGGACAATGAAACTTTGCATTGCGTATGATGTAGCGCGTGATAGTGCATGCTTTTAGCCAAGGGTGTTCGCCATGGCCGCCCCTGTAAATGACTTGAAGCTCGTTATCGATCAAGTACACATCTGTAACATCGAAAGCTCTGCGACATCTACGACATCCCGTTGACTTGCGTCAACCTCCAAGGCTACTATATGAGAAAGCCGCGAGAAAATGTGTCATTGGAATGTTCAGAACCATTACGATTGAGGACATCCAGTGTATATACATAGTATATCTATTGGGTTGTCGTTGGAGTTGCATAAATCCCAAAGAGTCCAGAAATTCTCCGATTGCAGATTGAAGAATATTATGCTAAGGCCACACTTGTTCCGTCGAAGACACCTTCCAAAAAAGGAAATGTCCTCGCCGCACGCTTAACACGTTCAGTGCATTATGTAATCATCCTTGTTATTTTTTTCTTCTTGATAGCACTCTCCTTGTCGCACTCACTCGGCGTATTCGCTGTGGGTCATATCCGTTTGCTTTCATCACTCTTGTCTAACAAGGCGAACATGTTTGTCAAGGTACGATTATTTGTTGTTGCCTCTGGCCTTGCCCGTGCTGATATCGATCACAGCCGTCCATGTCTGAACCAACTTTGGTTATTCACCAGGTAGACGAACTGGTCGCGCAAGTGTTTTGGTCCCCGAATGCGAAACGGGCAGATTTTCCGAGTCATGTACCTCCGAAATACGAAGGAAAAGATGCGTTGATGTACGGTATAAAAGACTTTGAAATCATTCAGCCGCAGTGGTTCCATCCGCTCAGACACCATTGGCCAATGATTGCAAAGTCGCTAGACTTTACGAGCATCTTTTTCCGTAAATTCGATTTTTCCATCCATACTTTGCCTGTGGTCAGGACAACCGATGGCATGTTCATGCTCCATCCAAAGCTTGTAGAGCTCTGGGCAAAGCAAGAGAGTCTATACCCTGTCATTGCCGCCATGTTCAATGATATGGCCTATGCCCGTCCTTTAACTGCCGACCCGATAGTGTGGCCCCGGAACCACCGCTATGATCAGCCGCACAAGGAGGAGAAAGTTGTTCGATGGCGATGTATGCAAGCACTTATGCGTTTTCGTGAGCACTGGGGTCTCCTTGCGTATTACGGAGCAGGCCCGAGGGATTGGAGGGATAATATCCGACAGGAAGGGGTCAGTCGTCCGGCGTTAGGGATTACAGAGGAGTGGTTGCAAGGTCTAGAGGAATCAAGGTTATTTGATTTTGACCGTACGCCACGCGCGGGTGTTTTTATTGACCCGCAGGACCTGGATATACCTGGCCGGTTGGGTAGATATCGTACCGGTGGAGCGCCTATATGGGTACATTTCGCCTCTGTCCATCTTTTGGAGGACGGAAAATATATTATCAGGCGCCAATACAACATGAAACAAGTCGACATTAAGGATCACCCCGATGAATCCATGCTCATGGCTCGTATCGGAGAGGTTTTTGAGACACTTTACCAAAACTGTGTCCCGGTCTCCGCGCTACCGCAGGGTATTTGTTACTACCCTGGGGA
>JADNRV010000211.1:0-83744 GCA_015499995.1 Flammula alnicola | reverse complement strand
TACGTAGTCTGATATGTAGTAGAGGAAATTTGCACCGCAAATCCCTTCGGACTCGCTTCGGAATAAATTGTACGGCTAGCGCCGAAGAACCATTGAAGCCTTGTGCCTTTTTTAATTGAGTTGTCAGTTTACGTATAAAACCAAGTAGGCATTGTCCATTTAACTCGGCGCTCCTCGTGGCCCTTGTCAAGCGACTGCGCACTTCCTGGGATTTCTTCACGATATCTGGATACGTTTTCTCCTCTCATGGCTCCCAAAAGCGTTAAAAACGGCGAAGCAAGCACCGAAAGATCCGATTGGCTAGATGCTGGTATTCAAGGAGGAGTCTTTGTCCTACAACTGGTTCAAGATGCGGCCCAATACGCTCCGGTTCCATATCTGAAGCAGGCCGCGGGATCGGCGTTGCTCATTGTCGACACCATTCAGGTATGTATGGCGCTCAACAGCTTGATCTCTGCCTGAAGTTATTGGATTGGCCCAGGGCGTCAAAAGTAACAAACAAGATTTTCAGCGGTTAGCAGATGACGCGACTGCACTCATCGCAGCTGTCTGGCGCGCCTATCAGATGTCCTCTAATCAAAAAGACTGGCCACCTCCAGAGTTGAAAGATGTTATTCTTGATCTTGTGTCGTGAGCACTCCCATTACGTCGAAGTATCTGTTAGAT
Source organism: Flammula alnicola (assembly GCA_015499995.1). Taxonomy (NCBI): domain Eukaryota; kingdom Fungi; phylum Basidiomycota; class Agaricomycetes; order Agaricales; family Strophariaceae; genus Flammula; species Flammula alnicola. Next base: position 83,078 of record JADNRV010000211.1, on the reverse strand, counting down.
CTTTGATCAAATTTTGACAGAACGCTTGATTCCATCGTCAAATTTGTACAGAAACAGGTCTCAAGGAACTGGGCCATACGGGGTATCTACAAAACAGTCGATGTCGGGAAGATCAAAGAGTATCGGGAAAGGTTAGCGACTGCTGTACTGAAATTCCAAGTAAGTAACACGCCCTATTGATTGGAGAAACTTGCAATCGGGACATTAGCTAAAATTCGAATATATTATTGACAAGCTGTCGGCTCAACTCAATGTCAACGATGTTTTATATCAAGTAATGAAGAAGCAGAATGAAATTTGGGACCAACTAGAGAAGAATGGCGCGACTGCGGGACAGAGCGGTGGCGAGAAACGTTCTGCGACGATACCACAGGTTGACGATCATCATCGGGGGGAGAGATCGAGCAAAGATCTGGGAGACAACGAGGAACAGGAGGACACAGAAGCTGAGATCGCCCGGTATAAAGCCAGGGAGAAGGCATACCTTCAGGACGATTCAAAGGGGAGCAGAACGAAGTCGCGCAGGAGACACTGGGAAGACCAAAATCGACTGCATCTCAATGCGAAAGGCGAACGTGAAGGCTCACCAGGCTCTTCCCATCGTCATTCTCATGAAACTACGAGCTCCCAAAATTATGCCGCCCCGCCAGCGTCCATGACCTTCAGTAACATAACGGGTGCTGGTATCTCGGTGGGCGGTGGCGACGTTCGTGTCTTCAACGAACATTCGGGTAACAAAATCTAGTAGTTGATATGATCTCGTAACAAATAGAATTCGTGGTTAGTGGTTTTCTTTGACAGGGATAAATGGCCTAAAAATTTTACCGGACAACGTCTATTCTGGTCCTGCGCCCATTTCTTTTGAGGCTGTGAAACGGTGCGTTGACGTGCTCTGCTGCTGTCATGTTCAAAGTTCACAGGCGTTGACAATTGCCGACACGGTGGCCCTAACCTTCCAAATTGGTTCCCGAGCCGCGGTGCGTGCAAAGTGCTACCCAATATAACATAAGGACAGGAAACAATGGGCGCCAAAGGCAGTGCACGCCCACGCACCTCGTTTTTCCATCCTCATAAGTGGGGTATTACCCAGCCTCCATACTTCTACTGCCATACCTTCACTCGCAACTGCGTAGTCTCGGACATCGCATTTTCCGCTTGTAATCCGTGAATTCTTCAAGAAAACTTCAGCGTCTATCGGTAACGATTGTCGGTCGATCAGTCTGAAGGAGCTGTACCTACTATCAGGTGTGAGTCAGACATTCGTCATACTCAGATTGGGGTTCTGAGGATCCATTTGACCTCGCAGGGGATTTGAGTAACAGTTACGGCCCAAACGGATCTGCGAACCAGCGAATCTGTGCAGACAAACCAAGTACTCTCAACAACTCAGAGAAGAAAGAAAGCGCTCAACTTCGAAAATGGATGGTAGGTACATTCAAAAATTATTCCCCCTTGTTGTTAATGACGGCTCGTGCTAGAACCTTTACGACTCTGGCTCGAATTTCTCGATGAGGTCCGACATGAGATGCCCTTCTTCAAGGCTCCGGCAGATCAAGTCAGGTTCATCGATCAACTACTAAAAGTGAATCATTCAGCATGTTTTCGGAGAGATAAAATGTTACTCAATATTTTTCGAAACTAGGAATGTTCAGCAGCACACGCAATAAATCAAGATTACGAAGAGCTAGCCGGAGACGCGTTTGGGATAGTTTATCTTTGCGTGACCAAATGCGCAGATATGGCCTCGCGAAGAGAAAATATTTCAGAGACGATGAAAAAAGACATTGTAGATCTCGGGAGGTGGGTGCCATTCAATGGTCCGGGATGTCTTACCTCTGATTGAGGAGCGTGTATAGCGATCTGGAAGGGGTCGCTTCATTTTTGCGTCAAATGGCCAGAACGAGGAGATTGAACGTGGATACTGCGGCCGAGGGCGATCTAGAAGCGACCGTGGAGTACCGCTCAAGGCTTAATGTCTGGTTGGACAAGTTCGACGTGAGTGTCTAGGATGTTGAGACTCGACATTCGTGACTGACGCCTCTTTGGACTTTCGGAATGTCAGTTCCCAGGGTTTTCCATCGACGACGCATATCAACGCGCTATTTCCGAGAAAGAGTCCGAAGCTAAACGAAATGATACTATGGCGAAGAAGCCCCGCAGAAACACGGATTATAATATCACAAACCAAGGAGGAAGCAAAGACTATGTTGACCATACGAAAGGTACGCGTCGTCGAAGAGCAAAACTCGCCGAAAAATCAAAATCGATGCCTCAAGGACTGGAAAACGAGAAATGTTACAGCAAACTTAGTGGATCAAATCCCCCTTTATGGGGCGCTCCAAGGGATCAAGTCATCGTAATTAGCGATTCAGAGGATGATGAAACTCTTCCAGCAGCAAAGAAGCGCTTCCAGGACGATGACGCAACCCTAGTGGATGGATCTAGCAACGAGGAGGAGGCTCAGATTGGCGGCGAAGGGGACGAATGTGGGGAGGGTGACGAGGATGAGGAAAGCAGAAAACGAGAGGCGGCAAGGAAGTGTGTCCTGCACTACCAAGCAAGGAGCCTCTCCAAAGTCGTCGGCGGCAGCAAAGAGAAAGCAAAGCAAAGCATTGACAGTCCTTTGAAATCAGAGAAGACGAAACGAGGTCCTGATCGCAAAGCAATGATAATGGCCAACACTGTGGCCAGCCCTACAGACGTTGAAGACAACTGGGGCGATCCAAATGAATATTTTGCGCAGCAGACGTCGCGCCAGGAGATCTTCAAGAGCCAAACACGTTCTAGCACGATGCCCGTCGCGTTCCAGCCTCCCTCATGCATGCCCCATACACCCGATAGCCCGCTATCAGGGGTTTTCCCTCCGCCCCCGCCTTATGGCAGCCAATATGGAAGCTATAGTTATCACCCAGCCTTGGCACATTTCCATCCTCTCGTAATGCCTCGTGTCGACGGTGCATCATCCGGACATACGACGACTACGACTATTACAGACTCCTTCAATACTTATGGTGACTCTCGAAACCGTGAGTGGCTCACATGGTACATCAAAGTCTCCAACACTGATTTACTCTTGTCTAGCCACACGTCGCTCAACTACAAGGAAATAAAGCGACGGCATCGATGTGTTTTCGCTGAACCTCGAAGAGATAGATTTTGTCGGCGAACGGACTGTGTTTCTTGTTTACGGACCCTGGACTTAATTTACGGGAAAGGGAAGCGTGTCAGCGGATGAAAGGTGATTGAGACAACTACGGCAGGTATACCAGGCATTTAGCCCCATGTAATTCGTCAGAATTCGTCATGCTATGCAATTTCAACTTGATTTCAACTTTGAACTGGTATGATACTCAGCCTGAAGTTTGAATGTTGGAAGCCAATTAATGTGAAGCATTCCCAAGGTATTAGTTCAAGCAATTAAGATATCCAGATTTTGGCACATTCCGTTCCATCGTGCAGGAGGAAAAAAAAGAGCTGGTCGCTTGAGCTCGGCGCTCGGCACGGGGCCGCGGGAGCGTGACCCGTAAATTTCCAAAATGGGAAAAGGCTCGGAAGTGTATAAAAAATGCTGTGCTTTCGTAGAATGCCACTGGCCCAGTGCATGGCAGTGTCCAAGCGCTGTGCTAAACACTGTTCCCATGATACCCTATAAGAAGCGATATCTAGTACCTGAAAAGGCTTTCAACCTCCAGGATCCTCGCTCGGCAATCCGACATGCTTGAACGAAGAATATCGCCTACGACCGACTCTCGAGCCAGATCCGAGCCTTGGAGACCGAGTGACGTCGGACAAGCGTCCACAATAGATTACGCCATTGAAACTTCCGCCATGGTCATTACCACGCTCAGGAATGTCGGGACACTTTCCACTGTGCCATTCCTCAGCAATGCAGCTAGCATTGCACTCCAGATACTTACGGTGGTGCAGGTAAACTTCCCCGAGTGCTCCGTCGTGTTACAGCGTTCGGGCGCTAACGCTTTTCACAGGAGCTTCGGGGCAACCAAGACGGATATATGGACCTTGCGAGAGACGCATGTGGTCTCGTGTATACAGTCACTGTTGAATGCGAAGACTTGATGAAGAACGGAGACAATGTGCCTCAACGTGTACAGACCCATATTCTAGGACTTGTACGGTATGTGGCCTTATAATGGGTGGCATTCTTTTGTCGACTAAGGAAGGCCCATTTACTAGAAACCTGACTGAAATCGAGGAGTATACGACCAAGAAGCTGAAGAGAAATGGCTTAAAGAAGCTGCTCAACCACTCAAGGGATATCGCGCAGATTGCACGATATCGGGGGATGCTCAGGCAATCTCTGGACCTGTTTGGCGTGAGTGCGGTCATGCCTTTAGTTCGAATATAATCTAATAAGTGCATCGCTCAGATTCAAACGACCTTGTCGATCCAGCAAAATCTTCAGCGACTTTTGGACAACATCAAGGAGCAAAGAGAGGAAATAACGGCTGACAGGTTGAAGCGCGACGAGCAGGAACGCCTAGCGAAGGAAGAGCGAGCAACTCGACTGGAAATCTTGAGGATCCAGGAGGAAGACCGCGCCGCCGATGAGCAGAGGAAAAGGGTACGCATGGAACAACGAGCGGTAGAAATCGCCATACAGGTAGAGAGGCGCCGAAAGGAATCAGAGAAGCTGCGACGCGCTAAAGCTGAAAAAGCTCGTCTGGGACAAGAATCCGCGGACGAAAGCAGAGCAGAGAGCCAACGAAAACCGAGCCCACAACCCTACAGTTCCCCATATCACCCAGGACTACAGCCTCCACCCACCTCTCCATACGCCTATCTTCCTCATGTCTCGTCTCCCTATCTTCCTGCGCCAAGTCCATTTCTCGGCCACGGTGGTGGCATTTCTTTCAATAATATTAACGGAAGTGCCATTTCACTTGGCCCTGGTGTCGCGCCAGGGAGTGGTCCCACAACCTTCAACTATAACTCTGGCAACACCACAACCACTACCATGGAAAATTGTAATAACACGTACTCAAGACCTTACTATACGCAATAATTTGACTTTTCTTGTCTGCCACCTTTGACTAACAGTGTCCGCCTTTTATAGCTCGCTGAGGTTGATTTTGGACGAGACGGCTGAAGGTGATTCATTAGATTTTTTGCCCCTTATGATATAGTTGTCCTATTGGAACGTATTGTACATGCCATGAAAGTGAATAGACTACTGTACTATCACCGACTCGAGGAGTTATGTATGTATATACGATACCCATTTCTTGGAGACCTCCATTATATGTTTTATATTCGTGTGATATAACTGCATCCCTGTTGTCGCCTCCAATGAACGGCAGTTGTTTGGGTAGAAAGCGTAGTTACCTATTTGATCGGCATTTTGTAAGACAAAAGGAACCTGTCTATCAGAGGAATGAAGAGACGAGTAATGAAGCACTAACGCTCAAGCTGTGGGATCCGGTTAGTTGACTTGGATTCCTTATAAAATGGCTGACCGGAGGAGACCGAACGGGGAAGACACTGTCACACAAGGAGTCGGACCAGCTCATTCGACAGCGCCGAGTGAAGAAATTTGCAAAGACACGTCATGTCGAGGGTATTTAAACGCACCGCTATAAAGTAATTGACTGGCTGGTCTTGAGAGGTCTTCTTTCCCTACTGGCTCTCCGAGTTCCTTTTTCACTCTCTTAAACAGAAGAGGCGCACATCGATGCCGTAACTGTCCAATAGACTTTCCGGCATCTCGGCATTGTACAAATATAGCAATTTTGTACCCAATTTGTACCCCGATAAAAACCACACCGCTTCATTCCTTCTTTCCTCTTCTTCTTAGTGCCCTGCGATAGAACACACTCGATTATTTCGAAACACTTCATCTACGCACGAAACCTACACCTCTGGAAACTTCCTCTACTGGTTCCGAGACTTCTATTTGACGTTGCACAATTTCACAAATCGAACCCCTAGCCCGGCGTCTCCATGGTTTATTCCCCAGACGCTCGAACCTCTTCCACATCGCGAAGTGGAGAGGGCGGATATTCAACACTCTTTAAAGACTCCCGCACGATCTTGGGGAGCGATGCCACAACAAATGGCATGGGCAGGATGCCGACATCGACCAACCCAGGGAGTGGCACGAATACCATGCAGACCGAATTTGATAGTCTCAGAAACATCGCTTCATCGGAGAGCCTCGCTGAAATACCTAGCCTGAAGTTTGCCCTCGAAAGCGCGTTATCGGTCGTGAAACTGTTTCAGGTGACGACATTCATGGCGTCTTTGTTGTCTTTTCCCCAACCTAACGCCACTGATCTATAGACAACTCGAAGCAACGAAGCTGACTTCATGGCAATTGCACAACGATGTTTCGATATTACTCAGGCTATTGTACTTGAATCTCGCGAACTGACTAAGGATGGAGAAAAACTGCCCGATGCCTTGCGAAGGCACGTCGAAGGATTCGTTTTGTAAGCTCTATCTACGCTATTCCTGCATTGGTGTAGGAGATAACACTGCCTTTAGAATTCTGTTCGAAATCGAATCGTTTGCGAAGAATCAATCTGGGCGGAGCATCTGGACCAAGCTATCGATGAACAAGAAGGATGCCAAGACGGCTCGCCGCTACTTTGAAATGCTCGATACATCTTTATATCAATTCCAAGTGAGTAAAAGCACAATATCTTAAATTTCAAAGCTTTGTGAATTCGTGAAATGTTGCTAGATCATCCAGGGAGGAATTTCCAAATCCGTGATGACCGAACGAGTGGCAACCGAATACCAAAAGTGGATGGAAGAATACAAGGCTGATACCCTCGAACGCGAAAGCAACAGCGCCTACGGGAACGAACAACGGCGCCGCAATGAGCTCTCAGATGAGAAGCCTATCAAGGATATCTGCGATATATTTGAGGGTATTGAGCCCGAGAACCAAGTGGAAATCGTGAGAGTGATAAACGAGGATCTGAGAGAGTCAGGCGAGATGCAGAGCGCACACCGGACGCCACTTCGGAAGCCAAAGAAGCCAAAAACAAAACGACAAGTCGAAACGGATCGAAAACGACCTGAGCGGTACCAAGAAGAAAACGAAGCGCTTTCGGAGCTCGAAGATACATGTGCTAGCAGTCGTCGGAGAAAGGACGCTCAAAGCACCACAGAATCGAGACGAACTCCAGACCCATATAATGGGCATTACGCTTATCCCAGTCCTCCAATGCCGCCTCTGAATCACCCTCTTTTATATCCCCATGCTCTCTATGCTCCTCCTTTTCCGTCACCATACATGACGTCGCAGGATCCATATGGCATGTATACCAATCATTTCGCCGGTCACTGCATGGCTTCTGGTTTTAGTGGTCACTCACCAGTATCAGGCCCCTCGTATCAGTTGAACTATAACTCAGGGAACACGACCAACACCGTCATTTCGGATTGCAATAATAATAGTTCCGGAAGATCTAGATGTAAGTTCGCGTTTCTTGCCTCTGGTGAATCCCGGAAGCTAATTTTTGGCCACCATTCATATAACTACTGTAGCTCGAGCCTCAGCCCCGAAGAAATGACGGCTCATATAATGAGAATTCGGGATTTCGTTGCATCCACTCTCTTCGTCGGACGTCCGTACGTCTGTGTATGGACTGGGGGTATTAACGGCTTGCACATTCTTGTCTTAATTCTTGCAAAATTCTTACACATGCATCGCCGCAATTTGTAGGAGCAGTTGCTTATTGTCAAATCCAGAGCATTGTTAGTATTCCACAAGCCTGAGGCGTTCCTGGAGCGGCCTCCTTCAGGACGCCTCTTCAGTTGCCCCGCGCCACGTGACGGTGGACCGCCATGCAATCGGCCCGGCTGTGCAACATTTCTCAGTTGCCGGATTTTTGAATCTTTCGCCACGTCCTCCTCTCATTGACACGGAATTATAGGATTCAAAGAGAAAAGATCTTCTCTCATTCCGAGGTAGCAAGATATCTACAACACTCAAAGCTTCTGCCTTTGTTCTTTCGACAAAAGGGACCTGAATATGTTTTGTATTCCTTAAAAGGGTCTGTGGGTAAGTTCCTGCCACCTCGGGGGCAGTGTGCTTGCCAGCGCTGTTATCGATTCGGCTCACTCATCTTGTTCTATTTCCCTCCGCGTCCCCTCTTCTAAGATGTCGCCGAAAGGTGGGTCCACAAGCACAAGCATGAGCAACACGGGAGGACATGGCCAAGGTCAGAATGGTACCGACTGGGTTGACATGAGTCTCCAAGGGTCAGCCGTTATGCTGGCACTCGTCACAGAGGCCGCCAATTTCGCTCCGGTTCCCTTTCTGAGGCAAGCGGCTGGAACGACTCTGCAAATTGTCAAAACCGTGCAGGTGTGGATTAATGCCAAACCTTTTGCTTTAACTTTAAGATCCTCACGAACTTAAATAGGCGGTCAAAGACAACAAAGCTGGATTTCGGCGCCTCGCGGAAGATGCGACTGGACTCATCGCAGCTGTCTGGCAATCATATCAAGCATCGTCTGATAAGACGAATTGGCCCCCTCCAGAACTAAGAGTCGTTATTGAAGACCTTGTGCAGTAAGTGCTCTCTAGGACGCGATTGACATTAACTCAAGATTGTACAGGACATTGTCATCCATTGAAAAGTTTGTCACAAGTCAAGTTGCTCGTAAGGGTCCGAAGCGCGTCATCTATAGCATGGCCGACCCCGGAAAGATCCAAGAATATCGGTGGAGACTGGGAGCTGCAGTGTCGAAATTCGAGGTATATCGATCCACACCAGCGTGCAAAGTACTCATGTGAGCTAACACAGGAGCTTAATAAGGTCTCCTCCCATCTCAACATCAACGACATCCTACATCAAGTGTTGAAGAAGCAAAATGAGATCTCAGAGCAATTGTCGAAGAAAGGCATAATTGTGGAACAGACCGACGCCGAGAAGGTTCTGTCCAAGCTCGGGGCTCTGGGACTGGATGATAATGAAGGTTCAGAGAAAGGAGAGCACGCTGCGCAGTCGTCACAGGTCAAGGTTCAGGAAGTCGAGGCAGTCGAATCACTTCCCAATCGACAAAGCGAGCCAAAAATTGAACCTCATAGGATCATACACGTCGAAGCCACGTATTCACAGCAGGAGCTCATGTTACAGCCTGGAGAGGTTCTCGGCGACGTAGTGTCTGCAGCCGAGAGGTATAAAAAGAGCGAGAAAGACTATTTGGCCAAGTCTGACAAGAAGACGACGAAGGCTAAGCAATCGAAGCCTACACAACCAAATCCTGGTTCCAGCAGTCGAAGGGCAAGCGTCGAGAGTGAAGACGACGATGACGACGATGACGACGAAGAAACAGCCGTGGACGAGGAAGAGGAGTACACCGAGTCTGAAGACGACGCCGTTGAACGAGCGCGCTTGGCAGCACTGGCAGCACTGGCAGCACAGCGAAAGGCGTCGAAAAAGAAGAAGGCGCCAAGACCACCAGAGTCCGCGCCAATGGGACAGTCTCCTCCAATGGCAGGTCCTGGTTCTCAAAGTCCACCGATGTATCAAACGCCCCATCCTTCAGCCTATGCTCCTTATGCTCCCTTTACCCCACCGTACTACGCATACGGCGCGGGAAGTCCCCCGCCTCATTATCCCGCACAGCCGATGATGGGTATGTATCCTGGCTACTTCGGACACGCATCCCCGTATGGCGCATCGCCTACAGGCATTACGAACATTAACAGCGGCAACGTCTCTAACGTGAATATGTCCAATATGAATAACGACAACAGTGTGAAATACTTCAATGCTCGTAAGTCGTCGTCGTCGTCGTCTTACTCTTATTCTCATTTTCGCTCTTGTTCTCATCACTTCTATCACAGCCCCTCGTCGGAAAAAAAGAGCTGCAAGGAGTTGATCTCCTCGACGTGAATGACTGAAGGAACAGATCTACTACGGATGGGATAGGATCCGGATTGATTATCACAATTGTACTTATCACCACATACCCCATAGCTAAATATCATTAGTCGGCGTCGTGAATTGCCCGAATAGACTTCCGGTTGAACAGCTACTGTAAGAATGGACGGCCTGGCGCTAGGATATCAAAGCTGGCATACACACCCAGGAAAGAAGGAAAATGTCGGATGGGTTTTCCAGTTCGGACATTCATGTATCGCTAAAATTCTGGCATAAGTATGAAGGGACGTGCGTTGGAAGAGTATTGGACCGAACACGAAATTGAAAAGAAAGAAACCAAAAAGAAATCTCCCTTCTATCTAGACTGACTCGTCTTCTACTATTGTACAATATACCGTGAGCTCATTTTCTAATTACGCCCCGAGTCACGAATCTTAGGACTTGGACGTTCCGTTTATGTATACCGAAAGTCGGTTCGCCGCGCCACATAGCTCGGTATGATCAGCTGCGCACGCTTCTGAGCAATCACTGAGCGGGGCGGTAGCGTTAGCCACAAGGAAGCTCGAGCCGCACCCTGTCACAGCGAAAAGTCATATAAGATGTGAGCCAAACCTTAGTGGGAGATAGAACATACAGCATTCCTGTCCAAATTCCAACCCTGAGATGTGGAATCCCTTCGCGGCGCACTGTGAAGTGCATCGCTCAACGGTAACGCCAGCTGAAATCTCAACCCTCTGAGACAAGGTCCGTTTGGTGACTTTAGTGACATTAACATTATCCCTGAGGCGTCGATTAAATAAGATTAATTCGTACGTGTTGCCTCTGGCATGGACGGCATATGAAAGGGCTTGACGTACTTGTAACAACCGTCGAAAGTCCAATTACCAACTTTCGCCTTGTTTGTTGGCAGTACCCCTTTGTGCCCCTTATCCTGGTAGATGCTGACGTATCCTGCACCGCCGCAGATGTACGAAGTGCCTCCACCACACCCGTAGTTGCATTCCGTGTCATTGACTTTCCGGGCGGTCCCTTGGATGTTGAAATCGCAGACTGGTTGACGGGTCGTCAAAATTGTTGGTATTCACATAAATGCAATAAAATTTTAAGTAAGCAAATGAGAAGCAATACTAGTCGCGAAGAAAGTCGGGAAGTAAATGAAGAAACTGTACGCACAACACTCCTTAGCATATTCCACGCCTGCGAAATTCATCCCAGTGAGCGCCGAGCTATTGGCTCCCTGGCAGAAGGTGGTGCACATATAAGGTGTCATCTGAGCATTGACAGTGCTTGTCTCTAAGAGCGTCCGCGAAGATGCAATATCACTATTGTCGATTGGAATTTCCCAGAGGAGATCAGTATTCGAGGGCGTCACGGCATGAAATATTATTGCTCACGTATAACAACCGACGTAGGTCCAGCCTGCAGCGGGACCATGTGCCGCGCTTCTTTTATAGAGCTCGGATGAGACAAAGGGCGATGAGAGTACATTCTTGCCAGCGTGTGTGTGAGAGAGTATGTTAATAGGTAGAAGGCAGGTCTTCGCTTACCGGGAGAGATGCCAAAATGAAGGAAGTGGCAAAGGCGATGAAATACATGCTGGATTATTGGAGTAGGGAGTGGATGGGACGATGTGTGTCGAGCTTTAAGAAGAACACGCTATTGTACTCGGCTGAGAAGAGTATCTATTAATGCGAACTGGAGTAGGACGACTGTCAGCGAGGAAACTTCTGGCGAAAAATAGAAGGTAGGAATAATAGAAGTGCGTTTATCGTCGGCTTAGAGTAAAGACTTAGAAGCGACGGTAATAATTTGAAGGTTGAAGGACATCCAATCAGGATAGATGAGTACCTTTAACGATCCACCTCTATTGCCCAGAGGTACCTACTACTCAAAGTGAGCTGAGGTTCGAGGATAAGCACCATGAGATGGTGGAACTCACAGTATGATTATCTCCAAGTCCTCGCAGTTTCTACAGGCCATACACCTCTAATGAGCCGCTATATTCCCTCAGCAATGCGAGCGCCACCGTCCACGGAACGACTTCCTGCCCAATGCTTTCTTGTATACACGTAACAACACATAATCATGCTCCCGCACACGATAAGGTGCGCCTCTTACGAGTACAGAGGGCAAGCGTGTCACAAGGATGGGTCGAAAATCCCAAGGGAAGCGTACATTTAAGAGGAAAAGCTTGGTATTGAAGTTTTAGTTGCACCTTATGTGCACGGACACTGATTAGATTAGATATGACTTACTTTCACATGTCTGACTTTATTCCGGTATTCCGGGTTCCCGCGTTACTATGGTACATCCCGTAGATTATTCTTACATATACTGTAGAATATCCGTGGTGCTCCCTCAGTCCGTTATACGCACGTACTGAGGTGAGCACCCTATAGTAAACTACTTCGTTTATTCTTTACTGACTACGTACCTAGTTTATTTGTTCATTAGGTACTTAGTAACAATACAGTCCGTTATACGCACGTACTGAGTTTATTTGTTCATTAGGTTATGGGCCCCGAGTTCCACTGCTAACCGAACAATTTTCACTCGCAAAATCTTACCTGACCTCACTTCGAATTCTCTATCTACTGTCTACCATGTCTACCACCTCGAAAACCAATGAGGACTTCACCCTCATGAAGATCCCGAAGCTCGATGAAGCCGGCACTAACTGGGTCATATACAAAGACCGTTTTACGTGGGCTATCGACGCGCGCGGCCTTCTGGAGCATATCGATGGCTCCGAGGTCGCACCACCTGATCCTGTCAAACGCACTGATGCAAACCAGACCCTCACTGCCGACGAGATCAGAGCCGAGGATGCGTGGAAGAAGGAACTCAAAACCTGGAAGGCAGGAGAAGCAACCGTCAAGCATCAGATAGCTGCGACGATTACGGACTCACAATTTATGAAGATCCGTGGCAAGCCAACTGCGCGCGAGATCTGGGAAGCGCTTGCGAATGACTTCGAGAATAAATCCCGGATGGTTTCCGTGGATCTCCGACGTCGACTTCAGCAGGAGCGGTGCACCGAGAAGGGCGACGTGCGAGCTCATTTCACGAAGCTGCGCACGATGCGCGAGGATCTTGCTGCAATGGGCAGCCACCTTCCGACGACGATTTCTATGCCATTATCATGGGCTCGTTGCCATCTTCCTTCGACCCCTATATCTCTGCCGTGAACGCAACGTCCAGCGTTCTCGGTACCACGTTGTCCCCCGACGAGCTTATGCAGACAGTGACCGAAGAGTACGACCGTCGCAGTTTGGGCTCGAAGGCCTCGAAGAAGGCTGACGATAACGTCGCGTTTTACTCCAACGACAGCGGCAAGGGGAAGAAACGCACTGGCGGCTTCAAGCGCAGTGTCGAATGCTTCAATTGCAAGAAGCGTGGCCATGTGAAGGCCGATTGCTGGGAGAAGGGTGGCGGAAAGGAGGGGCAGGGTCTGAAGGGCAAGGGAAAGGAAAAGGAAAAGCCAAAGGAGGCCGCCGCGAGCGCCTCAGCTAAGGATAGCGAGCCCGCGGCAACCTGGATGGCTATATGGGAGGAAGATGAAGACCTTCTCACAGAGCTTGCGAGGATCAGGCAGATGCCTGAGGATGAAATTGCAGAGGAGGCTGAAAGGCTCAATGAGGAGAGCCGGCGCATCATCCGCGAGATGGAAGCCAACGAGCCACCACCAAACCCCAACATCCATCTCTTTCCTCTCGAAGAATACGAGTTAATCGACGATATCGACAACGACAATCCTGATATGCCCGGTCTCCAAGATGCATCCGATTCCGAGGATGAAGCTGATGGCGAGGACGACGATGAGCCGCTTTTCGACAATACATGCCACCGTTTTCACGCACCAGCAGAAGACTCTGATTCTGAGTCTGAGGGCGAACTCGATTGCTTTTCCGAGACTGACTCGGAGGGCGGCGCTGACCGCGAGGAGTCTCTGCAAGATTTCATCACCTCGTTAGCTGAAGAAGCTATAAAACTAGATGCTGAAGACTCACCCTTGTTCATTCCCATGCCCGACACAGATGCCGCCTACACTACGACATTCAGAGCTGCCGAACTCACCAACGGCGGGCTCGGGAACCAGCTAGTCGACATTGACCTGTACGACTCGGGCACTTCACGCCACATGTCTGGCCACCGTCATCGATTCACGAACTACGTCGAGATTGAGCCAAAGCCCATTACCGCCGCCGACAAACGTGCTTTCCACGCTGTCGGAAAAGGCGACATGTTCATTACCCTTCCGAACGGCAATTCCACCTCGAAGATCCTTTTGAAGGATGTCCTCTACGCCCCTAGCATGGGGGTAACCCTAGTCTCTATCAGCCGTGTTGCGAAATCTGGATCAGCAGTCATGTTCTTGGACGACTACTGCCGTATCTTCGACAACCGTAAACGGCAAATCGCGAGGATTGAGGTCAGCCAGGGGCTGTATCGCGTGTACAATGCTCGTCCTGAGACTGCAGGTTATTCGGGGCGGGTAAAGGAATTGCTGACAATCGATGAGTTGCATCGTCGATTGGGCCATGTGTCGCACGAGGCGGCACGTCGATTAGTGGAGAAAGGGCTGGTGACGGGGGTTGAGCTTGACACAGAGAGCAAACCGTCCTTCTGTGCATCATGTGAATGGGGGAAGGGGCATCGGAAGCCCATCCAGAAGGAGCGAGAGGGTGAGAGGGCAGCAGCGGTGGGTGACGAGATCCATTCTGATATTTGGGGGCCAGCATCTGTGGAGACAATCAATAGGAAGACCTATTATATCAGTTTCACAGATGACTGGAATCATTTTACGGTCATTTACCTTCTTCGTAAGAAGGACGAAGCCTTCGACTCCTTTCGGCACTTCGAGGCTTGGCTCGAGACCCAGTATGGCGCACGCATCAAAGCCTTTCACACCGACCGCGGCGGCGAATTTCGAAGCACCGAATTTGACACCTGGCTCAAGGAGCACGGCATTGTGCGCCGACTCACTGTCCACGATACCCCCGAGTACAATGGCGTTGCTGAGCGCCTAAATCGAACCCTTATCGAAAAGGTTCGCGCAATGCTTCACGACAGCGGCCTGCCCAAATTCCTCTGGGGCGAGACGCTCATGCATGCGGTCTACGTGAAGAACCGCACGTGGACGCGAGCACTTGGCGACACAACACCGTATGAGCTCCTGACCAGCTCTAGGCAATGGCACGGGTAAACCCGCGGGTATCGCCCCAGCAACCCGTACCCTACCCGCAGAACAATCCTACCCGTAACCCCACGGGTTTACCCGTCAAAACAAGCCTTAAAACGTCGAAATCGGACAAGTTTTGAGGGAGATACACTCAAAATGATTGTATTTAATCATTTTGACTGTACGTGACCCAAAACTCATCCGTTTTGGATGTTCCAGGGCTTGATCGAAAGCTCACGGGTAGGAGAAAATTAACCCGTACCCTACCCGTGCCATACCCTACCCGTTAACCCGTGCGGGTTACCCGAACCCGTGCCATTGCCTAACCAGCTCAAAGCCTGATCTCGCGAATATGCATCCGTGGGGTTGCCCAGTTTGGGTGCATGACACCAGCGGTGGAAAGCTGGATGGACGGGCGAAGGAAGGTCGGTGGGTGGGGTTCGACGAAGAGAGCCGGGCACATCGCATTTATTGGCCCGGAAAGCGATCTGTGGGTGTGGAGCGAAGCGTTAAATTTGTTCCAACAGAGGATGTAATTGTGGAATACGTACCGCTCGAGGGGGAGAAAAACACCGACGCCGACAAACTCGATGAGCGAGATGAAGACGAGCGTCCTGTTTCCCCTGGAACCAACCCCAACCCTGCTCGAGAAGTTGCTCAAGTCGAAAATGAGCATCCGGCAGAACCGGCGCAGCCCGAAGAGCCAGTTGGTGGGCACGGCCAGCGTGTACGCAAAGAATCTGCCTACGTTAAGGCAATTCGGGACGGAGAGGGTGTAGCAGACCACTTTCCATCAAAGAGTGCTTTCCCGCGTGGATTGCAGCTGATAGGCGAAGAGATTGGGATGGCTGGTTTAGTGGATGAGGGGCAGATCCTCGAGGCAATGGAGTTTGCGATGGCGGTTGAGATGGATGCGGCAGAGGGGTTGAATCCGACGTACGACGAAGCAAAGAAGCGCTCCGATTGGCCAAAGTGGAAGCAGGCCATCGAGCTCGAGCTCAAGACGCTCGAGGACAACGGAACATGGAAGATTGTTAAGCGCCCGGAAAACGCCAACGTCGTCGACAATAAATGGGTCCTTCGAATCAAGAAGAACTCTGCCGGTGAGATCGACAAGTACAAAGCTCGTCTCGTCGCGCATGGATTTACGCAAGTCCACGGCGTCGACTTCAACGAGACGTATGCCCCTGTAGCTCGCCTATCCTCCTTCCGACTCCTAATGGCCCTCGCAAATCGCAACGGATGGCCGATCGAAAGTTTCGACTTCGACAGTGCATTCCTGAATTCCGAGCTGAAAGATGATGAGGTTATATACCTCGAACAGCCAAAGGGATACGCACAGAGCAATCTGCAGCAGTATGTTCTTCGTCTGAAGAAGGCCCTTTACGGGCTGAAGCAGGGCGCACAGAGCTGGTATGACTCCTTGAGCAAGGCGCTCGAGGATTTGGGGTTTCGCAGAGTTGAGGTCGACCGTGGAGTCTTCATCCGCAACTCAGGAAGTGGTGATTTCGTGATCCTAGCTGTCCATGTTGATGATTGCATGGCCACTGGACAGCCGAAAGCCCTGGTCAATGAATTCAAGGTCCAGATGAACAAGAAGTACAAACTTACTGACCTTGGCCCATGCACTTGGCTTCTCGGTATCAAGATCAATCGTGATCTCGAAAACGGCACTATTGCACTGTCCCAGCGCGCGTACATCGATGCCATTGTAACGCGATTCAATTTCGATGATCTGAAGCCCTCGTCGATTCCTATGGATCCCAATCAGCCTCTCGGACGCTCCCAATGCCCCACAACACTCACCGAAAAAGCGCGTATGCGAAATGTCCCATATCGCGAGGCCGTAGGCTCGCTGATCTACGCCGCGGAAGGCACAAGGCCAGACATCAAATTTGCGACGTCAACCGTGGCGCAGTTCATGGACAATCCTGCGTGGATCCACTGGGAGGCCGTAAAGCGAATTTTTCGCTACTTGAAGGGCACGCGAGACCTCGAGTTGGTGTACGGCGGAAAGGAACAAGACCTGGTCGGATTTGTGGATGCAGATGGGGCGTCGCAGGAGCACCGACACGCAATTTCAGGCTACAGAGTTGGTGACTCTTTCAACCACAGAAGGCGAGTACGTTGCGACTACCCACGCTGTCAAAGAAGCTGTGTGGATGCGCAGCCTTATCACCGAGCTCTTCGGGGTTCCCGCGGAGCCAACTACCCTCTATAGCGACAATCAGTCATCGATTGCGCTCGCTCACGGTGGACAATACCATGCACGCACCAAGCACATCAATATTCGATACCATTTTATCTGTTACATCATCGAGGCCGGCTCCATCAAGCTCGTTTATTGTCCGACTGACGAGCAAACTGCCGATGTCCTCACCAAAGCTCTTCCGAGTGCGAAAGCGAAGCATTTCGCAGCTGCAATGGGACTTCGTGCAGTTTGAGGGGGAGTATTGAAGTTTTAGTTGCACCTTATGTGCACGGACACTGATTAGATTAGATATGACTTACTTTCACATGTCTGACTTTATTCCGGTATTCCGGGTTCCCGCGTTACTATGGTACATAGAGTATACTACATCAGGAAAAACCCTTTTGCCCCAGGAGTTTCCCAGGAAACTATAAGGTAGCCTAGGGGACCCTAAGAGTGCCAGGGCAGCCAGGTTGTGCATAGCTCCCAGGAGACACTTGGGGCAATCTCTTCCCTTTAGCTTTTACTTAGGATGCCCTAGGACGTACTTGGGGTGATCAAACGGTTTCCTAGGCTGCAGTTAAATTTACAGCACTTTTGCCTGGGTGAACCCAGGTTGCTCTGGGTTGCTCTCAGGTCAGCCAAAGCACTAAAGTTAATCATGCCCTGACACTCTCAGTAAGCCTCCAAATACACACAGAAATAACTTTAAATCAATATATTATGTTGCTATATAAAATATAGACTAATTAACACTACTACTAGTCATAGTATAAGTGTTGGAGAACAGAGCGAATGCGGAAAGCATGAACGTAATGTACACAACAGTGTGGATGGGGTCATAACCATCTAAACAGGTATAGGTACAGGTAGGGGCCCACATACCTGCAACCCGCAAGTATCCATCAGCAAAATGTTATGTACCTAAGGTGTGGGGGTTGGGGGTCAGCCGTGATGCAAGCAAGAGGTTGCGCTGCAACGTACCTGGTGGACTTGGTGCACAGATTATTACCTGCCCAAACAATGGGTGGAGGTTGGGGGTTAGCAGCAGTGTGGGCAGAGGTTTACGTTGCGACATACTAGGTGGCGTCAGTGATGCACAACAGTGACTTCTCATCACTGTAGCTCATCATTGTGCATTCCGTGGCATCCTGGTAATGCAATCACTTGCACAGAGTCATTGCCTGCATAAAAGAGGGGTGGGGTTGGGGGTTAGCAGCAGTGCAGGCAGAGGGTTGCACTGCGACATACCTGTGGCTGTTCTGTCTTCAGTGTTGCATTTCACAACTGCTCACGGAGCTATCTTGGGTTTCAGTTTCACTGTATGGCCTATGGGTGGATTGGTGAGTTGGAGGTAGGGGCAGTGAGAGCAGAATGCAAGAAGTCATACGATTCGTCTCGCGACGCACCAAGTGGGTCTCCCTCTTCTAGGGTCTCCCCTCATTGTATATGATCTGTTTTCTATCACCTACTCCTCTTGAAAGTCAGCCCACATCCCTAACATGAGGGGAGGGGCGCAAATGCCATCAGCGCAGTTGTTCAGGTTGGACAAGGAAAGAGGGAGGGAAGATGAAGCATTTCAACTGCGAAACGAAGGTTCAACATGTCAGGTGACCCTCAATTCCAAGCTCCGCTTGAGATGACTTAGGGAATTTCGCAAAGTTCAGATATGATCAGGTGACTACACGCGTCGCGTCGTGCTCTCACTTTCGTTGATTTCTGTGACGAATTTGCGACATGCATGTCGCAAATTCATAACGCCTCGCCGGATTGTCACTCCCTAGCACTCCCTCTCCTCGACTCTGCGTTTCCTGGCCCATCCGGTCATTCTCGGAAATTGCCGGATAACAGATCAACAACGTTGGGTGTTGTTGATCGTTATCTTCAACCTCCACCTCCGTCCTCCTTTACCTCAACCCGCGCTCTCTCGTGCCCCCTTCTTGTCAAGGGGCGTGGACTTTCTTTTGGAGGATATAGGTGGGCAGCGAGGGGACTGAGAGACCAAGGGGAGGCCCTGGTAGAGGGGGACCCGCGAGGTACGTGAGCGGAACGAGTCGCCGACTCGTTCCGCACTGGTGCTTCAATCCATATGCACGCTCACTTCTCCCCGCAGCTTATACGAGGAGACGACGAACTGCCGTTCGTCGTCTCCTCAGATTCGAACGTCGTCTGCATCAGACGACGGTCGAATCTGCGCTTGGGACCTCAATCCCAGTGAATACCGGCTCTGCAGGAGTCTGTACATATCCGCAATGGTACGCAGGGATCTGGCAGGATCTGCGACAATGTGAACTCCGAGTGGCTGCAGCTGATTGCGGCCCAGAGCGGCCTGTGCAACATTTCACACCTTTGGGGCAGATATCTCGGACCGTCACCTCACATTGTCGAGATCTATATAACAAATCATATAAGTATAAAGTATGAAATTAATAGAAGACTAAACGTACCAGAAAGAGTAGTAAAGCCAGTCACAATTGCCTGTCCCGGGAGTGTTAGTTGCAAAAAGAGTAATGAGGAAAGGAAGGGATACCAATACTAAATGCGGAGAAACTCGAGTTGGCGCCCGCCTCGGGCTGATATGCAGACTCCTCCTTACGCCATATGCGGTACCCGGTTTTAGCCATAAATACCGCATATACACACTTCTGGAGAGATCAAATGATGCTAGGAGTCACCTACAGTAAATGGAATGTGAAGACAATCTTTACTCACCACGAAAAGACGTCCACCATCCGCCGTCCCCGCCTTCAGCCTGAATTTCAGCATCCAATGCAAACAATCGACAGTTGACACATCTGAGATATTTGTCAGGATGGACAAGCCAGCAAATTAAGGAATACCTCATCTTCGTGCTGGAGGGATAGTGACCAGGAGGAGCGCGGGAGGGAGGGGGGAAGAATGGGCAGGTGCAGGAACCATAGTGATTGCCACTGATGGCGGGAAGAAAAAGGCAAAGTGGAAGGAATTGTGCTATGTAATGGCAAAGGTGCGCACTACACAGACCATGTGATGAAGGATGTCCTGACATGCGCACTACGTCGTTTTGATTGGTATCGCTGGACGCCGAGAGTTCAAAGCTCAGATTAAATCTGAGTTTTGCAGCCCACTGCAGAAGTCTGCAGACAAGGCCGGATCTCAGCAGAAATCACCAGATCTTGCAGACCGCTGCAGAGCTGGTTTTCACTGGGCCTCAATCACCACACCAGCCTTACACCACCCGCAGGCCCCATCCGCTGCGCCAGCTCAGTCACCAAGCATCCACAAGCTACCCTGTTCCAACAACGACACCACCGCGACCGCCGCCCCCATTGCAAGGCGACAGCTGGTGAGAATGAGCGAGGATAACCACCCCGAGCGCGTCATGTGTACTCTCGACTCCGCGGGTGCAACGCTGCAGGTACAACGACAACGACGCCGCAACAGCGGATGCATCGCCTCGACCACCACTGTCCTTCGACACCTCTGCAAGCACGGCAAGGATATCGACCACGAACATGACGACGCTGGCACGACGTCGCATCAGCGGGTGCACCCACGATGACACCACCTGTATGTGCTACGATCATGTATGATATGTAGGCTGCCTGCCAATAAGGAGTGTACATCTACAAGGCTAACAACCCCCTTGGGCAGTTGCCCAACACTATGCAACATAATACCTACAGGCTGCCGGGGTGCCAGAGATGGCTTTGGTGCTTGTTGTTGGGGCGGGTGATGGTAAACAGGTGTCAACAATGCCAGAAATGATGTCCGGCACTGTATTTTGGGTGCTGCTCGTCGTTGGGGGCGCTTTTCAGCGTGGAAAAAAATATAATGGGATATATTAATATATTCCGACCTGCCCCCACCCTTTGCGCGCCTCGGGGAGGGCGGGGATAGATGGATTGACGAGAATGGCTTTGGATGACATTCCTATTTGGGGCGGGGCTGCTGTCAAACAATCGTCAACAACGTGGGAAATGATGCTCGGGGTTGTATTTGGGCTCTTGCTCATCGTCGGGGGCGGTTTGGAGCATGGGGAAAAATCTAATGGGGTCTAATAATATATTGCTACCCATTGCCGCCCTTTGCGCGCCTCACGCGGGGCGGGGATGGGTGGATTGACGAGGGTGCCTTTGGATGACAGTCTAAAATTAGACGAAAGCGCCCTAGTGTGATATTTTTAGATGCTAGCGCTTGTGCCTTGTTTCGTTATCTATAGATTAGATAGCCAGAAAGCGCCCACCTCGATATTTTTAGATGCAGACGCTTGTGCCTCGGCGCCTGTCTCTGTTATCTATAGATTAGATACTTTCTTGTATTTGGGCTCCTGCTCATCGTCGGGGGCGGTTTTGAGCAGGGGAAAAAATCCAATGGGGTCCCATAATATATTGCTGCCCAATGCCGCCCTTTGCGCGCCTCATGGGGGGCGGGAATGGATGGATTGGTACGGATGGGTTTGGATGACATTCCAAAAATAACCGTACAGGTCCGGATATTTTTAGAGAAAATGATGGCATCACGGAATGGCATACCGGGCTTATTTTTGCGCTTGCACACCGCTCCCGTTAGAATTCCATTGAATTTAATACATATCCGTAATCTACTTGAAAATTCCAATCTAATGATATAATTTTTATCCTGAAATTTAAACGGGAAGGGATGGATGCGTTGTTGTCCATCTGGATGACGCTGCCCGAAATGGTTACAAATGATGGGATCATTCGGCCTGCATTAGGATGCGCATGGGATGCTGGTGTCCATTATGATTTCGCACTTTATGCACCGTTCCTCTTATGATTTTATTAATTGGATTTTATAGATGTAATCTACAGCTGCAGAGGACTCCAATGCTGTCTTTTAGCATCAAATTCAAGGAGGAAAGGCTGGATGGCTTGTCATCCATCCGGATGACAGCTCAACCACCTTCCGAATTCAGAAGCATCACTTTTACTCAAAAAAATGTTAGATAAAACAAATATATTATTTTCTAATAAAGATTACATTGATACTGGTAACTACAATGTAAATTCGTGCAGATATCGAGAGCATGCCGAGCAATAGGGAGATGTGGTGCACCCAAGGCCACGGTGGCGGCGGCGGGTTGTCCCCTCGCTCCCTCTCCATCCACCTGTTGTCAACCGTCAGCTGTTGTCCTTTGCTGGCACGGCGGCGGTGTAGGCCTCGGCATCTTCAGCTGTTCACTTTCGCACCCTTGTTGTCGTTGGCGTTGACGAGCGCGGCTCACGAAAGACGCGCAACGTGATAACGA
This sequence comes from Flammula alnicola, assembly GCA_015499995.1. Lineage (NCBI taxonomy): Eukaryota > Fungi > Basidiomycota > Agaricomycetes > Agaricales > Strophariaceae > Flammula > Flammula alnicola. The sequence continues at coordinate 60,594 of JADNRV010000211.1, read as the reverse complement.
GGGCATCCATGAGGAGTGGCATTGCGAGGGGAGGCGGTGGTAACGTCGCGAGCAGAGGTGGCGATGGTGGTGATGCGATCGGAGGCAGCCGTGGTGGTTAGGTCCTAAAGCACAGATTCGACGAACCAACGTTCGTCGTCTCCTCGTATCGCCTTGCGGCTGGCATCTCCGTGTTCTGGTACTTTCGTCCTGGATAGGATGGGCAGTGTCGAGCCTCGGGTCGTCATCCAGCCTGCCTCGCGCTCCTGGTTAACGTGGCTCATGGGTCAGTCCGGCGCTCTGTCTGTCTGCCTGACCTCTGCCACCTACGATCCCATGGTAGATGAATGTCATCTCCCAGTCTCGCTAGCCACGTGTAATGTGGAATGGGAGATGGAAGATGTCGGCTGTACTTGGGTCAAGGGAAATGGGAGGTGGCAGGTTGGCGGCATCAACCGGGGAGAGAGAGATAGCGGGCGGAGGAAAGGGAGGCAGCGGACGCCTCGTCCTCATGGTCGCATCCCATGAGTGGCTGTCGCACTGCTGACAGCAGTGTTGGGAGGCGGAGGCAGTGGGTGTTGGCGTCGGCCATGGATGCGAGCAAAGGGGTGGCAGTCAGTGGTGACGAGGGAGAGGTGAGGGGGACTCAATTTAACACGTACCGGGCGGGTCTCCCTCTGCCAGGGTCTCCCCTCGCGCACTCTAACCCCTCATCTCCTATTTGCATCCTTCCCAAGTTGGCCCGTCCGTCAATGAGGGAAGGGGCATGCGACGTGGTGGTGGGTCTCGTTTGAATTGTACCGTACCTATTAACATCCCAAAATGTTAGAATACATATAAAAATCATTAAAATAAAGACTTACCAACGTTTATTAAAGTCCTTAGGGGTCAGGATAGGTGAGAGAGACGGGAAAGGATGGAGGGATGGTGGTGGAAGATAACCATCAACGACGTTGAACCGTGGTTGATGGTTATCTGGTGTTTTCTCACGGCATCGCGATTGGCTGGCAAACTCGGGCCGGCCAGCCTCCGATCCGTCATCGAGGTCTCGAACGTCCCCGAGGACATCCACAGCACATATAAGGGTAAATTTATCATCGGAAAATATATGCTATGTCGTTTAGGATACAAGTATCAAATTTATAGTCAAATAGCAATAGTACTGCCCGTCGAATCGAGTTTGCGAACGACCGTGGTGATTTCGGGTGTTCTAAAGACATCTACCTTGCATTTAGTGTTACAATAAACCTATTGATATCTAGATTTAGTGTATATTTTGACTAAGGGGTGCTATCAGATTAGTCTACAGGGGTTCCCCAGAGAGTCTTGGGAGTAGGTGCAAGAATACGGACATTCTCGTCAACTAATGCATGAAACCAATAAGAAATCTGTGGACAATATGATCACCAAGATGGTATTTCGAAGTTTTGAACATCTTGACTTGCTAGAGACCTCACAAAGTATCTGGAAAATCTCTATTTCATTCAAATAATAGTTCTACTACATTGTCCTCAGGTCGATACAATTTCAAGTAAAATAGTGTAAGATATCTAACCTCAAATGGCCGAAATCACCTCGTTTGACCATCTCTCCATAAATTGGTAAGGTTTCGATTTCTGGAAATGTTTGAAATATGTTTTAAACTACTTATAAATATACTTTAAATGTTTTTTAGCCCTCGGATGGACTGGGGAATGTCTCGGAGAAGTTGGAGACCTCGACAAACGTTTGGGTGTTTGGCCGGTCCGAGTTTGCCAGCCAATCGCGTCACTCTCGGAAAACGCCGGATAACCATCAACAACGATTCGAGTCGGTTGATGATCCCCAACCACCACCCCCACTCTCCTTCACCTCTCCCTCATCCGCCCCGTCCCACAAAGCCTCCATCCAGGTCCATACGACGCAAACGAAGCTGGCCAGGACGCTGTGCGCCCCTCTCCCTCATCGAGGTAATGTGGGCCGGCTCTGGAAGGAGATGGGAGGGAGATGAGGGGTAAGGACGCGAGGGGAGACCCTGTGAGAGGGAGACCCACCCGGTAAGCAACGAATCGAGTCGTATGACTCGATTCGTTGTTCTCCTTCCTCTCTCCCTCCACCCACTTACCCGAAAGCAACGAGGTGGTAGCAGCAGGAGCAGCAGCGGTCGCGCGGCTGCTGCTGCTCGGATACAGCCATGACGTCGAGGTGGGGGGAGCCGCAGCACGACGGCTGCCGCTCGGATACGGCGACTGCCCCGAGATGGAAGCAGCAGCAGCAGTACGACGGCTGCTGCTGCTCGGATACGACGACGACGAGCAGCAGCACGACCGCTGCTGCTCAGATATGGCGACGGACGTGTTCAGCAGCAGCGCAACCGCTGCTGCTGCTCGGATACGCGCCGACGACGTCAAGGTGACAGCAGCAGCACGATGGCTGCTGCTGCTCGGATAGGCGACGACGACGACGAGGTGATAGCAGCAGCACGACGGCTGCTGCTGCTCGGATGGGCGACGACGACGGCGAGGTGGGAGGAGCAGCACGGGTCCTGCTGCTGCTCGGATACGGCTACGACGAGCAGCAGCACGACCGCTGCTGCTCGGATATGACGACGACGAGCAGCAGCACGACCGCTGCTGCTCGGATACGGCTACGACGAGCAGCAGCACGACCGCTGCTGCTCAGATACGGCTACGACGAGCAGCAGCACGACCGCTGCTGCTCGGATACGACGACGATAACGAGCAGCGCGACCGGCAGCTGCTCTGATACAGCGACGGTGCGACCGGCAGCTGCTCGGGTACGACGACGACGGGCAGCAGCACGACCGCTGCTGCTGCGGCTCTGCTATGCGGGGTGATGATGAGGTGGGAGCAGTGGCGGCAGCCATACAGTGACGGGGGAATGAGGATGAGCAGCAGCAGGCGAGGCGCCGACATGCGTCCGCCGTCACTCACGTCGACATGTCCCCTCCCCTCCTTGTTTGCTTACCCTCAGTTTGATAGTGTATTTTATTGTTCTTTTGTATACCTTATAGCTAGTAATACCATAGTTTAAATATATTCAATGTTTTCTGTTTAATCTTTGTTACCTGAGATTTTCGAGCAGAGAAAATGAACCAAGTCTATTTTTAAACATGCAGCGTGGGATTAATAAAACATATCTAATCTATAGATAACAGCCTAGGCACGTCTGCATCTAAAAATATCATGCTGGGCGCTTTCTTGCAATCTAATCTATAGATAAGGAACCGACACAAGGCACAAGCGCCAGTATCTAAAAATATCATACAGGGCGCTTTCCGTCTAATTTTAGAATATCATCCAAAGTCATCCTCGTCAATCCACCCATCCCCGCCCCCCATGAGGCGCGCAAAGGGCGGCAATGGGTAGCAATATATTATTAGACCCCATTGGATTTTTCCCCGTGCTCCAAACCGCCCCCGACGATGAGCAAGAGCCCAAATACAACCCCGAGCATCATTTCCCACACTGTTGACGGTTGTTTGACAGCAGCCCCGCCCCAAATAGGAACATCATCCAAAGCCATTCTCGTCAATCCATCTATCCCCGCCCTCCCCGAGGCGCGCAAAGGGTGGGAGCAGGTCAGAATATATTAATAGATCTCATTAGATTTTTTTCCGCGCCCAAAAGCGCCCCCGACAATGAGCAGCACCCAAAATACAGTGCTGGACATCATTTCTGGCATTGTTGACACCTATTTACCATCATCCGCCCCAACAACAAGCACCAAAGCCATCCCTGGCACCCCGGCAGCCTGTAGATATTATGTTGCATAGTGTTGGGCAACTGCCCAAGGGGGTTGTTAGCCTTGTAGATGTACACTCCTTATTGGCAGGCAGCCCAGGTATCATATATAATTCTAGCTTACATGGCTGATGACACGACGATGCCGCGGGTGCGACGACGACGGTACGTGAGCGGAACGAGTCGGTACTGCCGACTCGTTCTGCACTTCTACTTCAGACTCCACGCACGCTCACATCTCCCAACAGCCTGTACGAGGAGACGACGAACAGCAGTTCGTCGTCTCCTCAGATTCGAACGTCGTCTGCATCAGACGACGTTCGGATCCGTGCTTGGGACCTCGACCACGGCCTTACACCACCCGCGAGCCCCATCCGCTGCGCCATTTGGCGTTGCACGCCCAAGCGCCGTGTCCACGACTGCAACTCCCTCCTCTCGCCCTGCTGCCTCCACTCAGCGGCATCGAGCACGCAAGAGCTTCACGCTCGGCTGTGCAGCCACTCCGCCACATCCGCGACCGCGGCATCCGTCCTCCCCGCCCCCAGCCTCCTCTGCGGCGACGTCGAGCACGAACGACCTTCGTGCTCGCTAGACACGGCCTCGACGACCACGATGACTGTCCCGCCGTGTCCATGATCCGCAACCTCTGTCATCTCAATCCCCTGCCTCCGCTCCGGCAATCTCGAGCAATCTCGAGCTCGATGCTCGCTCCTGCGGCCACCTCGCCGCATCCACGACCACCGCGTCCATCATCCCCGCCCCCAGCCTCCTCTGCGGTGACGTCGAGCACGAATGACCTTCGTGCTCGCTAGACACCTCCATGCCCAGTACGAGCGCCAGCAGGACCAGGTGGCACGGGTGAAGCAGCAGCAGTGGACGATATGGCTGCTGTTTTGATACGGCGGCGGCTAGGTGCAGCCCAGCTCCTCCCCGTTGTCCAGTTGCAGTACAGCTGGCTCTGCTGCTGGGATAGTCCGACCGCGCCAAGGTGGATGAAGTCGCCCACACCACTTGCCCGCCCTCCGCGTATGGCAGACGTCATGCCAGGGAACGCCGGCGCCGCTCCACCTCCATCCTTCCTGCCAACCTTGCGTTCTACCAGCCCACTCCACCCCCAACGTCGTGCTGCTGCCCGCCTTCCAATACAGCTCGTGCCACCGCCCAATGCTGCCCCTCCGCCGCTTCTTCAACACCTGCTAATTTTGCCGCAGTCCAACAGCCACCACGCCGCCGCTGAATCCCCAGGTCGACCGGAGCTCAAGCAACGCTGACATGGCTGCCATGGTCGCCAACGGCAATGTACCCAACATGTCAGGCCCTGCCCCAGGCGTCAATAAGCGCTATAGGCCTGCCCCTGCTAGGACTTTCCGACGTAGGGACTAGGGCGAGTGTCGTATGGTGTTATCCAGGAGCGAGCATCTGGTTCGTCGTATCAGGTACGCCCTATTTTTTTTCTGGCTTTTTCTCTCATCGTCTCATCAGTCGATCTCAGGAAACATACCGGAGAACGTCCGTTTTCGTGTCACTGTGGAAAGCAGTTCTCAAGGCTCGACAATCTGCCCCAGCATGCCCAGGCAGTCCACGCCGATAAGCTGGAGCAGAATGAGCATCTGATGCGCGATCTCACGTCCTTCCACGCCACCATGACTGCAGCAAACGAGGTTAGCAGCACTCGAGGCGCGCAACGGGCTCCTGCTGTCCCTCCTGTCCAGCTTGGCGCTAATGGCGAAGGTCGCCTGCAGCTCGCTCAACCTTATCAAACAGGAGATGGGCTCTCTGGTGATGCACCAGTGCCCTGGGACAAGCACTGGGTGCATCGACGACCCCTTTGCAGCCAACCCCTCCATCTCCCCTGCCGATTCCTCAATACGCCCATCTGTTGGGTCCAACAGCAATGCAACGCCGTGACCACCCGCGACGCCGCAACAGCGGGGGGATTGATGACGGTGCCGCAGGTGCATCGAAGACGACCCCCTGACGCCGCGGGTCCAACGAAGACGCCCTCGGTGCATCGACACCTCCAGCGGCCACTGCTGTTTCGCAACCTCGACCTCTCACCCAGTGCACTGCCATTTCAACATGACGACGAGGGCCACCATCATCGCCGCCGCTGCCGCCGCCGCCACCATTTCAATACGAGAAGGAGGGACAGCAACAACTGCTGCCGCCACCATTTTAATGTGAGGAGGGTCTTTGTCCATTTCGATATGACAAGGGGCAATAGCAGCAGCAACTGCGCCAATGCCACCGCTGTTTCATATGCTGTTTCTGCTGCAGGAGAAGTTGCCAATAGTTACTCTTGGTGTGATTTCAATGTCACCCTCTGCACTACTTTACGCTGCTCCTACCTCTACATGGCCACCACCACCACACATTGAGATGCATCTCAAGTCTCTTACATACATAATGTAATTTGCTTGTACCTATATTAGATTCAGAACCTGTGTATTAATCTAATTAATTACATTTCATATATTTTATACAAGTTGAACATGGAGTTCCTGAATGATTGGCCAAATTCATGCAATATGCAATCCAGGATATTTGTAACCTAGGACATGTGTAGGTTGACCCAAGTTGCTCTGGGATGGCCTGGGAAACTTGATCTTATCTAACTTGTCATAGGTCCAAAAGTGGCCTCACAGGAGTATCCAAGGTGCCCCAGGATGCCCTCATAGCACATTATAGTACCTCTTCCAGCCAATTTTTCCTGGGATGACCTGGGGCAAAAGTGTTTTTCCTGATGTACCGGGTCCACCTTGGCTCTGGGCACCTCGCCGGTTACCCCCCGTTCGAGGGTCGGGCACGTACCCAGTTGAATACACAATCCACCAGTGAAGTCCGGTTTCTCAACCCCCGGTCGGGTCTTTAGCCGTGCTGCCCGTGCATGGCCCCAGTCGGGGATTTCCGTAGATTTCCTTAGTCACGTGATTATAATGATGGCACCGTTGATTGACCTTACAGTGTCTTGCATATTGGTTTGCACAACAAAATTTCCAGACGCGATTTGATGTGACTTCAGCATCACTTTCTCACGGTAACCCTCACCCAAGATCCGTCCTCAAAACCACGAGACACCGTTGTTCGCTTCCGAAATAAAGTTTGAAGTGACACGGTGGTCACATCAAACAGCGCGCTGGAAATTTCGTTGTGCAAACCAATATGCAAGACACTGTACAGCTTTCACCGTAACCTTTCCTCTCTCCATCTCGCTATAGCTCGCTATGTAAAACGCAATGAAATTTCATTCCACGACTACTACCGTCTGCTTCAAGGCTCTTCGATCCAGCATCTGGGACTGACGCGAGCGCACGAGCTCTTGATCCAATTGATTTGCTGGACCGGGGTCTCACAATTAATGGGCCATGAAGCTTGCAGCACGGCTGCCATCTCTGGCCCTCTTTCCGCACTCCTCGAGTTGGATAGGTGCCACAGACCATCTAGCGAGTGCATTGTTGGAGATTCATTAAAGGTGCGCACATCCAGTCTGTCGTTATTTTTCTATCTCATTATGTTAGACCCAGATGACACGGCAATGCGGGCGACGCCTTCCCCCATTCAACGCAGGCTCAATGCCGCCTTTCCCTGTGATGCACCTGTTTCCCCAAGACAAACGAAACGCGCACGAATCGAGCCACCGCAAGTGCCAACGTCGGCATTTAGCATAAGGCTCGGTCGAGTAAAGACAGCTCAATCGAGTAAAGGGAAATCGTCGGTTGGGGTATCATTGATCAAGCTTCGATTGGGTAGTAAGTAATGGGGCGCACTGAATTCAGCCGTTGTGATCAAAGGCTTGATCGAGACATCTGAGGACACCAGCCTTGTCCCATCAAGCTTCAGCAAGCTTCAGCGTGCAATGGGCAAGTGCGACATCACAAAGCTCGAGTACTTCAACGACCTGCTCAACGACCTGCGGGAAAAACCCACGTCGACTGCTCGCAGGGCTCCAGACATCTTCAAGTGCATTGCCGCCAAAGAGGCAAGAATACCTTTGAGTGCATTGCCATCGAGGAATCTAATCTATCTAATCTATGCTCGCTCGCTACCTAGCTCTTCACGTAAAATCCAGACATCCGTGTACATGATGGCCATCCTCAACAGCTTCGTCAACGACAACTTGAAGAGCTAGCCAGCTTCGTCAACGACGTCTTCAAGCGCATTGCCACCTCGACTGACCATTAGACACCCACTCGCCGGTCAACGCCATACTGCTCTCTCGCCTGTCAACTAGACTTCGAGTACTCGACCTGTCCTCGGACGCTCAACAACGACGTGCTCAAACTCATCTCTGCAACATCTTGTGGTGCCTGCTCACGGCCTGGGGCCGCCGCCATCTCGGTATTTATCATCTACATATGCTCTTCTTTATAACTCATGCGACGTCTTCAGCGGCCCCCTTCTCTGTTCCCTCTCCCAATCTGGTGCCTCGAAAGAGTCTGGGTCCACCAACCACCACTCAACTACTTCACCACTATACAGAGTCTTTAACCAAGACATGGAAGGCCTGTGCCAAGGCCTTGTTTCGTCGTCTTGAGTTATATGACATCTCCAGAATCTCATGGTCGACACCGACAACGCCAAATCCAAGCGTGAATTCAAGAAACAGCAAGACGACGGAGCATCGAAGAGCTCGAGGCACCCAATTTCAAACGCAACCACTCCACCGATATGCAGCGCGCCATCGAAAAAGAATGCAACCGCGAAAAAGAACGGAACCGCGAAGCCAGCCAGAACGCCCACCCCGGCAACCCCCAGTGCCCCCGTTAAGAAACCCGACACTAAGTCTTCTGCAGAGTTTACCAAGCAGACCCGGGCTGCAGTTTCACGCTCTCAGACTGACGGGGAGGACGCCGTCCTCTTCTGCACTCCTTTACGCTGCACCCACCATGATGACTCGGACGACCCGCATGAACTACGGTGAAGGGTTCAACCCCTCCGGAAGTAACGATGAGTTTAGCATTTCCCACCCCATAGCATTTCCCGCCCCACTATCGAGTCAAGCTTGCATCGATTTCCGCCCCACCATCGAGCTTGCATCGAGCTTGATGCTTGCGCTCAACGACCTCCTCTTTAACGACGAACCTTCCAGCGACAACGACTCTCAGTTCAATGCCTGGTCCTCCAAAGCCTCCGACGACAACACTGACACTGACAGCACTGACAGCACCAGCGCCGCCAGCCCGAAAATCCTCCGCGAAAATCCTCCGTCTCCATTGCTTTGCTGAGACGGTCTTGACTTGACTAACGCGCCATCCATTAGACACCCGCTCGCCGGTCATTCTGGCCGAAGACTCTGTCTACCTTGCCAAGATCTGTCTAACCTCGCCAAGATCTGTCTACCTTGCCACCAAGATCAGCCGTTATGAGAAGAATGACCAAGAACTGCTTCGCTCGAAAGCGAAGTCCCAGACCAAGAACTGCCCACCATCGGCTCTTCAATCCCACCGGAGAAGAGAGGAGAGAAGAGAGTTAGATGTTAGAGGACGTTAGAGGATGTGTTAGAGGATGTGCAGTAAGATGTGCAGTAATAATAACATTCAAGTCTGCCGCATGTGGATAATGCATAGTCTGTGGATAATGCATAAAATCAAGGTAACTAAGTGGGAAACTATAATCTCTCGCGCTCGAGAGGCGAGAGGCGAGTGTGCCGCAGCGAGGTGCCCAGAGCGTGACGCGCGAGTCACAATACCGGTAACCCAGAGTTGGCGACTTTCCGCCCCACTCACGTGATGTCCAAATTGGGATTGTATTATGTAAAGCACTGAAAATTCAAAGTAGCTTGCCAATTTCGCGACCCAGTTCATAATGTTTGTGGCACGGTGCCACAAAATGAGTTGCCCAAGTTGCAAATGCCTGACAATGAAGTCCCTCCAGCTTGAAATGCTCTCTTTTTTGGGTGGAAGGGGCATTTATCACTCTTAATTCTCATGAGGCATAATTTTAATAAATATAGCATTAGAATATATATCTACTAGACTACTACTATGAAAGCTAGTATAAGAAATAGGGTGTGATATTAGCATAAGTAGAGGCAATGATAGAGTGCATCATAGCATGGCAGAACACATCAAATGCATCAGGGCAAGCACATAAGGGCTATATGGGGCAGACGTGGTGCTCACAGCATGGGGAGAGGGAGGGGAGGAGGACGCGGAGGACGCGGAGGATGCGGAGGAGGTGGTGGTGGTGGTTTGAGAGCAAGAAGCCACCGTCACACGCGTTCTTGATTATGGCAAAGCTGATGGCGAGCTGAACGCAACGAACTGATTTGATTCTGAGTATTATATAATACTCTTGCCATTTTGGGACTCACGTGCGTGGGGCGGAAAGTCAAAAACTGTAACCCAGCGCGAGTTGGCGACTTTTAGCCCCAAGCACGTGATTCTTTCCATTATGTAACGCTCTCGAGCTGGTCAAATGCATGAACTGGTTTGTTTACGGTGTGTGGCATGGTTGAAAACACACAAGACTTGTAAATTCAAAGTCTCTCCGTTTATCTAGAGCATCTCTGAGACAAATTTTTATGCATTTATTATTCTTCATGCTGTAAAATAGGTGAAATTAAAAATATTATCATTGTCTACATTGAAAACATAGTCTAATGCAAAGAAAGGAGGCCAAAACAATTACTAATCATATAACTAACTCCATGATAGGTGGCACTTGGTTAAAATGGTGATGACTACCCCCACTAGACCTTAAATCATATATATCTACTGAGGAGACGTATGGACATCCTTTGAGGTTATAACGCCTCACGAAGAAGACATACATTGATGGCCAGTGATGGAGTAATTAGGGAAATGCACGGGTAACCCGTGGGTGTCCCGGCGCCTACCCGTACCCATACCCGCCAGTACCCATACCCGTGACCCGCACGGGTTTACCCGTCAAAATGGCGCCCAGAACGTCGAAAACGGTGGAGAAATGGCTGAGATACACTCAATTTCGATGATTTTCACGAAATTAGGTGTATCTCCATCAATTCTGCACCGTTTTCGATGTTCTGGGGCTTGTTTTGATGGTCGCGGGTATGCGAATTGGTACCCGTACCCGTACCCGTCAGTACCCATACCCGTGACCCGTGCGGGTTTGCAAACCCATGCATTTCCCTAGGAGTAATGGGGGCCTATGGACTGTGGCGAGGGTGAGACGGGTAAACAGGTCAGGAGAATACATATATTGCAGTGAGGGGAGCTTGAACAGCGTGGTGGGCTTGGGAGGCATGCAAACACAACGACGAGGAAGATGATGGTGGTGGTACTTAAGAGGAAAGATGAGCGGTGCCACCAATCACCGGCACCAATCATGCGGATGTGAACTGAGTTGGGAGCGTTCAATTTCAAGCATTACATAATGGTTTCAACATCACGTGCATGGGGCTAAAAGTCAAAAACTACCGCCGTTAAGTACAAAATAAAATATTCCAGTTTCGCAACAAAATAGATTGATTCATCCATAACATGTTTGAAAACATTTTTCTCACGTGGGGCTCTGGCTTCTGCGGCGTTTTGCACGCCAGCAAGCCGCGATTTTCTCGCGAGTCTTTTTCGAGGTCGAATATCTCATCGGTTCTCTGTCGAGCAGAGCTTTCAGTGTTCAGAAATTGGATTTTTTTGCCTGCTTTTTGACGATGACAAGAGGTCGAAACGGATGAATAAGATCGATCATTGATGACAAGTGGCTACTTCTGCCATAAATGGTCTTTAATCTTTTGTATATTATTACAAATGTATATAAGTGCTGAATTAAGAATCAATTTAGTTAGAGTTGTGTACGATTGTTAGAAGTTGACCTTCGTCCAGGAAAACCACAAACCGCTCTGAATATCTGAATAATCGATAGCACCGTGCAACGCACGGGTCACAGCTAGGGCTCTGGCTTCTGCGGCGTTTTGCACGCCAGCAAGCCATGATTTTCTTGCGTGTCTTTTTAGAGGACGAATATCTCATTGGTGCTCCGTCGAGCAGAGTTGTCAGTTTTCAGAAATTGGTTTTTTTTGCCTACTGTTTGACGACAACAAGTGCAAAAAACGTATGAATAAGATCGATCATTGATGACAAGTGGCTACTTCTGCCATAAATAGTCACAGTTGTGTATGATTGTTAGAAGTTGACCTCGGAAACATAGCAAATCATGGTCAAAGAAATAGCAATCTTAATAATCGATAGCACCGTGTAACGCACGGGTCACAGCTAGTCGTACATATTACTAAAAAGTAGTAGGCAAATTCGCTTCAACAGCGGCTTCGGGATTCGGGTGACTAGTTAACGCGAATCGTTAATGTCGTGCTCTTGTATATCTGGATGGAACGTTGTCGGAATGGTGCGCCGTGGAAGGCGGTACCCAGGGCGCGTACGTTCGACTGTCTTCCTGAGAAAATGAGGCTGAAGGGTGTGGCGCAGGGTGATGGGGATGCGTCCACGTATTCATCGCTTCCACCTCTCGCATTTGACGTTTGAAGGCAGCCTCGTCGAACGCAGAGGTCTTCACTGATTTCATCTGCTCTTTCATTTGTTGCATGTCGCGATCGAAGGCCGCTTTGTCCCATACAGGCGTCTTCACTGATTTCAGCTGCTCTTTCATCTGCTGCATGTCGCGATCGAAGGCCGCTTTGTGGAATGCAGACATCTTCACCGATTTCATCTGCTCTTTCATCTCTTGCATTTGCGCTTTCATCGTTTGCATGTCGCGCTTGAAAGCGGCTTTGTCGAATGAAGAGGGAGCAGATTTGGAAAGAGGCATTGGTCTGAACGGCTCAGGTGCGGGAAACGACGCTAAAGAACAAGGTAAGTACGTTTGATATGCGACAGAAGAATAAAGGCGCGAACCTGGCGGATTGTTAATGAACCTCCGGTGGTGGGGATGGGTGACTGCTCTCCCATACTCTTCGCCATCCAATTCATCTCTGTCATCGTCGGAGCTATAATCGCCGTCGTAACTGTCATCATCTGCGAAAATGTGAACCGAGTAAAATTCAGAACTCCAAAAACTAACCTTCAATATATTGCGAATGGCTATAACCCCCGCCTGGCTGCCGCGGAGGATAGCCCAAGACCATGTGCTGTTTATGCAACGTAGGCATCACTGAGAATCTAGGAATCGTAATCAAGTTGAGAATTTGTGTGTTTTGTCAGGCTGTTGGGAGTTGGAAGGTTAAATGTTTGAAGCTTTACGATAGATGTCAAAACGCACCATGATATACCAGACCAATTGTATACAGAGGTAACTCTGGCAAGGCCCAGAGCCTATTGACTGCAGGAATGGGTCCGGCTCTCGAAGTATAGACGAAGCCTAAGGCCTGCGCGGGTGGCGTACCTCATCTGGACAACACTGGATTGTGGCTGTGCAAGGTAGGAAAGTAAGTAAGTAGCGTGTTCGCTGTCAAGCCTTCAGGCCTCAGGGGTGAAGAGGAACCAAAAGAACCAGACTGTAGCTGTGGCTGGGGAAAGAGGAGGAAAATAAGTTCTGGTCGTCGGCGGCGCATTTGAAGGCAAGACAAATCCAAGAATAACCAAGAATGTTAACGGTGATAGAAAAGTCAATGAAATGCCCCCAGCCATAAAACGAAGCAAAAAAAGAGTACATTCGCGTATCAACACGTACTACATCGTCCAAGCATGTCTAAGAAAAAGGAAAATCGGCTGGCTGAGGGTAAATCACTCTGTTTTCCGAGAACCAGGCGACGCCCTAGCGTGAAGGCGTTCCTCAGCGACAAAGTGCTGCCTTTTCTCCAAATCTAGAAAGCAAAACGAGAAAGTGAGGTCAGCCAACCACAGAGTTGGGAAGGAACGCAAAAGGACGGACCATGAGCCCACATCGCTGCACCAACCCTATTCGAAACCGTAAACACTAGGCCAATAATGGGTATGCCCTCTAGGAGGGCAGCCGTGAATCCGAACACTGTTAATAACAATGAGTATAACTTGTAAGACGAGGTACGAGTAAACCGTACCTCGATAATCCCATTTCCGCTCTTCCATAAAGACGGCGACTTGCTGTTTTGTCATTTTCTTTGATTCGAAGTACTATTTTATTTATTGGGGCAATTAGAATTTGGATGCATAACTTGAGGAAGAAGAAAGGCGGGCTTACGCGTCGGTGAAGAAAGTGAGACGTTCCAAGGGCCTTGAACCACGCAGAGACGGCCATGCCCACGAAGGGATAAACTTGGAAGGGCGAGAGCAAAACTAGATGAGTGGAACAGGTGAACAACCAAAGAAAAAATATATAGCATGGCGTTCAAGACCCACTTCGTTTGATGACGAAAAGCCCAAACCATCCCCCCAACCACTTGTCGGTGAACTTCTGCCCTGCCGACTCCATCTCGATCTTGGGAGGGTTCTCCCATTCCTCGACGTACGGCTGCCAGAAATCCGGGCCTTTACCACGAGACGCGACGGTTTGGTCCCAGGCGCGATCTCGAGCGATGCGAATGTTTTTGTTGAGGAAGAAGCGGAGGATTTGCGTTATCTGCGAGCCGAGTATCATTATAGCTGCGTCTGGAAAACATATCCACAGTTTAGAGATGAGATCGAAAACAGAGAGTTAAGAGAGAGACGCACAAGTATGTACGTTGAATGGGATTTTATAGCCGAACATAGTATCACGCGACAGGCCAATGATCCTTGGTGAGCTATCTCGCGACAACTGAGTGAGCGCAAAGACTGCAAAAAAATACAGTAAACGCACTTTGCAAGAAACAGCTCGATGAACGTCTTCTGAATCGAAAACGTCAAGAACGCCTATCCATTCCCAAATCATGGTCAGAGCACGACTCGTATTGGTGTCAGGGCAACGAAACGTGCCCATATGGTGCCCACTATTGCACCGCGGCGAGTCGCATGTTTACATTTGTCCCAGGCCGGCTTGTAGAGAGATTTGTCGGTGAACAGCCTGTACACGCCCACCAGAACGTAGGATGGTGGAAATTCCAGTCGTAATGTCGCCCGTTTCAAGTTTGGAGGGACGTGTTCCGCGGCTTTTTCGAATAGAGCTTCTTGGGCTTCCGGGCCATCTGCTGTCAACGACATGACACCCTCAGTAAAGAGTCCAGAACAACGACGGCGAACAGGAAGCTTAACGAAGCAGAACTAGAACGTGGCGGCGTGTATATTGTGGTGGCGTGGCTGTGCAAAGAAGGCGATCTCGGCGACTGCCGATAACGGAGTCTCGGCCCGAAAATGCCGTTCCTCACACCTGCACGTACGGACGGATATCTGAAATGGACACCTCCACTCCACGGTCACACTGTCAACCTTATTCACTGTCGTACCATGTCAAAAGTCGGTACCAAGGAGTTCAAGACTGTTCCATACGAGAAGACCATCGCCGAAGCTGCAGAGCTCGAGGTGTTCGACATAAAGGGCGAGAAAGTCAAGTTTGGCTCACTCTTCAAGGATGAGAAGACAGTAATCGTGTTCATCAGTAATGTGGAAGTCTTTCACCGCTCTGGCTTATTCTTACTTCGTGTCTAGGGCATTTCTTTTGCGGTGTAAGATCTTGCATCTCATATTGGTTAATCGGAAATCCGAGCTGCTGAGCCTTTTGGATCATCGGTTTAGTCTTGCCAGGTACCTCAATTATCCCTCAAACTATTCAGTATCGTCCTAAACACTACTCTTTGCTGCAGGCATTCGTCGAACAACTCGCAACAGTACCTAAAGAAGCCCTGGAACAAGCCGGCACTCGAATTGTCTTGATTGGATGTGGCGAATACAATGTCATCGAAAGCTACACAGGTACCCCTCCTCCTCCTTGTCCATATGCCCCTCTCGTATATCTCATCCTTTCTCACGCAGAGACCACGAAATTCACAGGCACGATCTACGCAGACCCCACCCGAAAGCTCTATCATGCCCTCGGAATGGACATCGAGACCCTCGATCGCACACCAGCGGGGGAACAGAAACGGAGCTACTTGACTCTGAGTTTCTTTTCTAATGTCGTTCAGAGTATTTGGGTGCGTCCGCCTTTCTTTGTTTTATATTTTGTCAGCTCAGTGTTAATACGTTCTCAACGACAGCGTGGACCTCTCAAAAACCCTAGCCTTATCGGCAAACAGGGCAAGATTTCGCAGCTTGGCGGCGATTTCATTTTCGGACCAGGTGTGTCTACCAATCATTCTTGTAATTAATTCGTCACTGATCATTATTATGTCTAGGAAATACATGTTCCTTCGCATCTCGCATGCGGCACACGGAAGACCGTAAGTATTCATTGCTCCTCTTTCATTCATAAGGACTTCGCAGAGCTGACTTTCATCACCTTTGAAGACGTTGAGGTCGCTGATCTAATGAAGGAAGCAGGTGTCGCTTACACTTAAACAACATCCAGACTGGCTTCTCTATCACGAATTTGTAGATTCGATGTGACTGTAGGAATTTTAATTATAGCCCGGCATGATTACCCATAATGTACGATACACACGACTCGAAAGCTGGATAGGCGGCCTTCTTGATATCGTCTCGGGAATGGAATACACAGATCGATCTATTCTTTCGGTCAATTTCAATTACGATTCGGTCAAAACACGACCAGTAAAGTAAAAGACATCCGCCCCCTTAACACCTCCTAAACGTATTGTTGAAAGCTATCTCATCCTCATGAATGTTGCAAATGATGTCAAACTTGGATGACGGAGATGGCAGAGATAATTCAAGGGATTTATCCTTCAAGTCTCGATCCGACTCGATCTTAAACGCAGCTGAATATAAGTCCCAATTGTTTGGTATCTTGTCATGGTCGTAGTCGTGTTCTTGCTCGTATTCTTGGTCACTTTCCTCGAGTTCGATGACTTCCTCACGCACCATACCCTGACCTTGCGCGACCTGCGTTGCATCTGGAACATTCGTCTCTGCGGATCCAACGACACGAAGAGAAGGTTGTCTGAACCACCAGCCGCTCACCAGCAGCGGATATAACAAGATGCGCTCGGCTGCGAATTTACTTTGACGGATAGCATGCCAAGCTTGTTAAGGTGGGCTGGCCGATAGAGCATTCCAGCGATCAGAGACCAGATTTCCGTTGGCACTTACCAACGACGCTCCCAGGATGCCCATGTTCCCCAAATATGCTGGAGAGTAGGGAAGATTGTCGAGGTCGCGGCAGAGAAGAGCATATCCAAGCCGAATCACTGCTGATATTCCCAGCGTAGACGGAGACTGGGCGTAGAAGGAAGGGAGAAACTGGAGGGCTGCAGTATGTTTGAACGATCCGTCGGAGATACTGAGGTCGACGCGCACAATGACAACGTGAAATAGCGAGATGACGATTCCATATACAATGGTCTTGGCCTTGGGGGGTGCCTGCGTGACCCGGGTAAAAAGATCAGCTACGGCGGCCTGCATATTCGCCTCATCGCCGAGACGTGTCGCCCAGAGCACGCAAAGATCCTCTCGCAACCACCGCCACGACGAATCCTTGGTCGGGATTGGAATGTACCTCGGTTCCGCCTCAACCTCAGTCATGCGCTTCTCGACAGCCACCTGGACCAAGTACATCGTTATCTTCTGTATCTCCCTCAATGGCTCGGGTCTGCGGCAAGCTCGAAATTGCGGATGATAGATCCTGCATTCCCGAATCTCAAGAGGGATCCTATTAGCGCCTGATAGAAGTGTAGGCGAACCATCTCGCATCGTGCAGGGTTTTCGAGAATCACGTCGAACTGATGGAGCGAGGTAACGATATCTCCGGAAGCGTGCTTGGATTGGTACACTTGAACGAGCTCCTCGGAGACTAAAGGATAACATATTTTGCGGCTGGTATAGCGATATCGAATGGGCGTAGTTTCCGTGTGTGCACGGTGGCCATACGAATCATACCCAATACATCGGCGAAACATGTTGTCAAGAGGGAGGTCCTGGAGGTTGAAGAGAGGGTGCCCATCCACTGATTTAGACTGATGATTAGCACCGAATCGTAACCAAAAACATCTCCAAGAGGTGCCACTCACCGTGAAAAATCTCATTGTCTGTGTCGATCTCGTACATCCACTCGATGAAAATATCATTTCTAGGGCGCTTTCTGGTAATGACGACTCCGTATGATCCCGGCTCTTCGTCGCTGTACGTATCCAACTTGCCCTCTGGATCGTCAGCCTCCCTGCGCAATTCTTCAAGTTCCTTGTCCAACGAGTCTCTAAACCCCTCAAGCCATTTCTGATACGCGTCGCCTCTTGCCACTTCATTCAAGACGGCTACTCCTGCGACTGTGAGATCCGTCAGATCCGTGAATGGGAATTGGAAATGATATACCAGTAGTCATACCTCGCGGATAACTATCACATGGGATGTAGGTGATGTGATACCAGCCTTTGCGACGATAGACTTTGTATCCTCGGGTTCCCATTCTTGTAGATTTACTCGTGAAGAAAGTGGTAGCTGTACGGCTGCAGCGGTCAAGTACTTATAGCATTTGCATGGGCCAGATACGTATACGCTTTATTAACCATGGCGAGAATAGGAGGAGGAGGAGTTGTCGTGGGCCAACGCGACAATGCAGGTCGTAAAAATATGCATTGTTCTCACGGATTATGTAGTCGTTTTGATGGCAATTTCCCGGTGGCATCGTGGTAAAACAATTCAGGAATGGTGTATATTGCAGGGATGAGGGATGTTATTGGAATATATACGTATTGCAAGTCGACGACGAATAAAGTAGGTATGCACTACAGTTGGCTAAGAGCCTAAAGCATGACGCGATAAATACATGTGTAGGGAGCATCCAGTGAAATAGACACGGAGACGGCCAAAATGAAGGACGATAATTACTTGTCTTGCGGCAATTATTTAACACAGTGTATGGATTAATGGAACCAGATAGAACCATTGCAAATGTACTTTGTTCGAATTGTAGCTCCAGGTCTCCATGAGTAGGCTTCCGAAGCTCCTGGGAGGACGAATAAAATGGTATGGGTTGAGCGGGGTGTGGGGCGATGCGGAGAGTCACTAAGGCATAGGATTGAGTAGGCGGAGATAGAGGATGTAAGGCCAATGTGGCAGGGATTAACGAGCACCATCGCTCAGGTGGCTGGGGGGGGGAGAGGGATGCAGAGGGCATTTCATCACGATCTCGAATTGCTCCACTTGATCAATCCTTTGTATATCGGGTACATGACAGTCGCGTCTGGGACGACACGCATCAAGTGGGCACTCAGACCACTGTACAGTGTTCGTGCGCCCTCTTCTGCGATGACCAATCGGAGAGTCTGCACTAGGCCGGTATACTGTAGCACACCATTCACACTGGGCTGTCGCAGTCGCGTCCGCAGAACCTGAAAGTCAGTCAGAAGACTCGACAAGGGAATAGAAGGAGGGATACGTACCTCACGAGGATATGTGATAAGATTGACAACCAATTTCGCTGTCCCTGCGCTGCCCAACATGCCGGCCCATTGTGCTACTGCACCTTGACCCTCTACGGCTTCATTCAGACTCTTCGATTTCTCGTACAGCACCCATTGGATGGTGGCCTCTGTGACTCCCGGGCAGCTGGCGCTGAGACCCTTGTATAAGGCTTTTATACCTTCCTCTTTCGTGATTTTCTTGATACACAGCCAACGTCCGCCCAGAACCTTCTTGTCGCCTTGGGCGAGCTGTAGGTGGCTACGACGCCGACGAGAATTGGACCAAGGCCCTTGAAGAGAGAACGGAAGGACTCTTCTCGATAGATATCTCTGAGAATTTCACGGTAAGCGTTGGTCCCTTGGCCAGAGAGAAGTGTGTGTGTGTGAAACGTACCGGATGATGTACCCTGTGTGAATCCCTATGAAGTTGTAAAGGAGACTAGCTGGGCGTAGGGCACCGATAACCACCCTTCCTCCATTTCCTATCACATTGACAGCAGAACGTCGTTGACAACCTCAAGAAACAGCGAGAGCCCTTAAAAGATAGAATCCGCGGCCCAGCTCAGCCCCGAACTTATGTCGCAGATCTTCATTTCTTCGTGCCTGCAACGTTATACGATCCAGAATTCCGCAACCCCTCCACATTTAGTAAAGACTTGTCCGCGCCTCTCACGTTAGGGGCAGTCTGCAGGAAATGGCGCGCTATCGCACGGTCTCTTTGGACACGGATGAAGTCGACAGCCAGTGGGAAGATTAGGAACGGCAAACGAAAGAATATAATTTTTTGTGGAATGAGAGACAGTTTTCACCACAAGGTCTAGACGATTTTGACGTATTGCTACGCTTCATGGAATAGATACCAGTTGCCAAGTCTAATCCTCGAGTTGTACCGCAGTAAAATCAAGAAATGATACAAGATCTTCGTAGACATACAGAGCTTGAGCCGTTTTAGTGACCGTTTGGGAGCATGACTGCAGGCTTGTAGATGGAGTTTTGAGCAGGCCAATAGAGTCGACGGTGGACATCGAATCCCTTTTCTCCTTGTCGTTTTCCTGCGCGTCAGGTATTTTGTCACAGGAAGCCGAATTATACAGCGTAGAGGATCGGATGCAAAGCGAGATGTATGGGTTGTTAGGTTCCAAAGACAAGGCCTCAATCAGACTTCGTCTAAAAGATCTCGACGGGGCAAGATTGGACTGCAAGTCGGAAGATTCCAGATGATGGTCAGTCCTCTCTTCACTGAAAGGGAGGTCCGTGGCTGTGCTTGTGTTGGCGCTGACGTTAGGCTTCTCTAAACATACTGAGAAACCTTGGTGGGCAGGGAACGGTCGAGAGGTTGGTTGGTCGTTGAGAAACGCTGACATCACTTGACCAACCTATGGATGCGTTTGAGAGATGATAATATCTGATTCGGTGTGAGCGTATCACTCACTATAAATGAAGTGCACGCGTATGCGGGGAAGTATACCACTTTCGCGTCAACCGCATCCAGAAGATCATCGAGGTCCATGCCAAGATCGGACGGATCGGTCAGGTCGCCAAAGACTTTCTCCATTGTGATACGATAATCAGCACGTTCCATGGTATAGAAGTAAGAGCTTGCTATATCGACCACTGGAGGTATGGATATCTCATAGAAAACGACCCCGCTAAGCCCAAGATTTTCAACGCGTACGAAACGCCGCCAGGTCATAGGGCACGAAGAGGTGTGTTGAAGTTCTGTTCCCGCCAAGTCGTGATAGACCGAGCTAGAAAAGGCGGTTCTCCAAACGCTCCCTGGCGAGTGTCGAGAGCGGCTGCAGCTGTTCGCGAAATTTGACATTCGTGGGTGGCGTGCGGGGCGCAGGATGTCGTAGAGCTTGGAAGTCCAAGAACCAGCCATAGACCAATCATTGCGTAAGGCCATGGTGTAGGTGTAGTTTGTATAAGAAGTTCTAAAAAACCTAAAAAAAATTAAGAGTTCACTGGGCCAGCAGAAGAACAGGAATATGGTAGCTATACGAGTAGTGCAAGAGCCACGAATCGCGTCCGTAGACAGAATGTCAAGCCGCAGGACAACAAATCAAAACAAGCTGGCAACTTGTGGCTGTGTAACTTGGAAGCAAAGTAAATAAGTAAATGACTATACAAACGCTTAGTATTGGTTTCTTCTTTCATCCGACATGCAAACTATGTATTTAGCTTCCTAGTTTTTCCCTTTCGCAGCGTCTCTGATTACAGGGTCAATGGCGAATGTCTGACCCTCCGGTGTGACATCAAATGTCTGTTTCCAAAGGGGTTTGAGGGATTCGGGTAGCTTCCACGCCAATTCTTCGTTCCTCTGCCACAAACGAAGGAGGTGACGGCTGAACGTTGAACATTGAATTTCGTCACCCAGTCAGTATTGTTCTGCATCCGGACGAAAGCAAAAAGCTTACGTTTTATCTGGGCTGTCCGTAAATCCATCTCTTGCGTGGAAAATGCTCAAGTTGTTGATGAACTGGATATCGCCTTTCTGGAAGTTGAGGCCCAAGGAAAACCTCTGGGCGAGGAAATGAAGAGCGTCGAGCGCTTCTGCCTGAGCCTCTGTAATTGGTGGGATGTCCTTCGAACGCGGAAGACCTTGGAACCCGGTGAAATATCGACGGGCATATTGGATTATGATCTTCGAATCGACGTAATATAACAAAGGTCGCTCCGTAAACGGAGGGTCTCGGCCAAATCTAGCATAAAAGACAATCAGGATTATAAACGAGAACGACAAAACGTGAAAACGAACTCATCAACCGCCCAAGGTTGCGAGAGTGTCTGAATTAAGTCAGGCCTGTTCTCGGCAAGTTCGTTATAGATCCTCCAGCTGCTGCTGATACGAGAGACTCCACCCTCCGCCGCAATTTGCAGAGCAAATAACGACACGATGTCCGATCCAAAGTCCGTATGAAACACTTGCTTGTCGGTCGTGTACGCTGGGCCACCGATAGCGCCTTTCTTGTGCAATTGAGAAAGGTCTTTGATATGCGAAAGGACGCCGCCGTTTTTATCCTGCAATGCGCGAGTGCCGGCTACGTATGACGATACGCCGGTATAGATTAAGACATTGTCGGCCTTGGAGTAGGAATCGACAGGGATTGTACGGAGAACGAAAAACCCTCGCCCATCGTGCAATTCTCGTGCTAAATCCTTTAATACAGGACCGAGTGTGGGTAACGGAAATGTTTCTGGGGAAATGTATCCAAAGTGCAGACCCAGACCTACGCGGAAAATTTGAAATAAGTGGATCTACGCCTTGAAAGCCTGAGGATTGCGACCTACCGTGAAAATGGCGCACTGCGGAGTCGATCTCTTCCAGATCTTGCGGTGTGAGGTTGTAAACCCATTGTGCTTCGCTTTTCCAGTCATTTCCTTCCCAGACAAGAGGAGAAACCAGCTTCTTTGGAAATCCGTCAGGTAACGGTGTAGACGTGAGGGAGGGATCGTCTGCCCGCCTCTTAGCAGTGCGTTGCTCCCATTTCTCACGATCCGGGTGGTAGGAGATATCGGGTTGCTTCCAAGGGTACGTCGCAAACACCTTGTCTTTCTCTCCGAAAGCAACGGGAAGGTTGTCCTTGACCGTAATACCAGCCATCGACCTTTGACCAGTGGAAGAGAGTCAGCTTTCCGTCAGGACTTCCATCGCTGGATATAACTGCTGCGCGAAAGGATGATGCGATATTGCTTCTTGGTCACACCTTCGGACTGCGAGACGTTTATACACTGTCCACGTGATGGATAAGAATGCAGGCACCATCATCAGTAAATTGTGGAAATTTGTGTAATGCCTTATAAGGGGAATATCAGTGCTGCCATATCATGTCACCGGTATAATTTCCAATCATATGGCAGCACCCGTTACAATGGCAATACGTCAGCGCCCCTCCTTAATATCTTTGCCGCCATTTTGCTGCCGTTCCGGTAGCAATGTGTCATTGCTGCAAGGTTGAGACAGCATTTCAAGGCCTTGTATTGCTAGGTATTTCTGAGTAGCATTTGTAATGACAATGTAACTAACTATTCCATCGGTTTAATATAGCTTGCGTCGCTTCGAGAATATGGTAGCAGGTTTCAAATCTGATGTATTTCAATACTACTAATACAGTACTGGAAAGTAGACGCTACAGAATGGACACTGCCACGAATGTGATCAGAGCGGTGAATAAGAAAGTGAGACTTCGACAACGTACCAAAGGTGCACCCAAATTCCAGCATCAAGATACGACAAGCTTGTACTTGAAGATGACTCGATGACATGGCGGCGCGTGGCTCAAGCACAAAGGTGACGAGCTTGCTAGAAACTCGGAAGCTCTAAAATAAACAAGGGTTAGTGAAGGAGACAACGATGATCCAAGAACAAACATACCAATTGCTCAAACGAGGCAAGTTGCAATGATTCCGATGACGTGAAAAAAACCGAAGAGCTGCTGACTGCGGCAATCTAGTGGCAATGAATGGAAGAGATGTACGCCCGTCAGCGCCATCTCTACCATCCATGAACCAAACCAATGTCGGAGTTGGGCTTGGGGCGCTCGTCAGCGTCACAAGCCCAACAACGACATGGGAGGAAAGACGGGCTCGATCAGGAGTTCTCTGGTTCTTTTCCTATAGATTTTCGCATCCTAGAGGGAGTGACCTTGGGGGAGAGCAGCAGCAGGCCGAGGTAGGGGAGTGAGGACATATTGGTGGGAGGGAAAGATGCAAGCAACGAAGTTCAACTTACATCAATTCCCTTTTCCGACCGTTGAATGTTCACGTGATCTCCGGTTTAACGTGTTCCGTTCTGTTCCGTTGCCGATGTGCCTGGTTCCCTGAACAATTCTCTCCGACTCCGATTCTTAAGTCCGCGACTCAACATTCAGTAATGTCCAGTAACCTACTCCAAGCACTGCCGCCTGGCTCTGCAATAGAATAAGGCAGAAGCATGATGCTCGGGTTGACTTCATATCCACTGGCAGTCGTGAGTTTACAGACTTACAGGGAGAAATAGTTCTGACCTCACTCGGAGCGCGACTCGGATGTCTAGTCCATAAATGGATCGCCGAAGGCTTTCTTCAAGTTGGCGAGATTCAAAGAGATTATACCCAACCTGAAATACTGATTAGCAAGTCGCAATCCTCTGGCAATTACGAAAACTTCATTATAAATTTTAATCATACTGACGAGCATTTACATGACCCCCGAAATGCTGGTACTACTTTTGCAACTGAGTATAATTAATGTCTAATAATGATCACTCACTCATAACCTTCATATCATTCTGAGAGAGGCAATATATTGATCTATAAGATTTACATGAGCTTACAAATATCTGACCAGAATATTACATTCCGATAACGTCTCGACCATATCGGCAACCAAGATATAATGCCATATCTGGTGTTGTCATCAGTCGCAACACTGCCACCGGGTTGTCGGAGCCACAACCACATACCAACTTTTCCACGATTTACTGATGATTGTAGAGAAAGCTTATGGATAACACAAGGGGCAAACCTTGGGGCGGTCCAAAATGGACCGCCCTTGAGGCGGTTGACTGAGGACATCTCGAACTTGGAAAAACCGGGTGTCCGGGTGGCTGGTGGCTGGTGGCTGGCTGTCCGGCCAGACATCACGTGTAAGCCTCTCTACAATGCCCCTCAGTGTCCATCGCCCTAATGATACAATGCTGTTCTGTAAGTGTGTAAGTATTCTTTAATATTGTTATATATCTCCAGCAGTAATATCTATGTATGTAAGTAAGTACTATCGAGGGTTTCATCCTATGAGCAATGACATTGAGCATGCACCAGCGAGATAAGTCAGAGACTCGGAGCCTCCACTGCTACATACCGCTCTTTATATATTAGGCGGGATTATTTTGAATTAAATTTTATGGTCCTGGCACATACCCACCCTTCTCTAGATCTTTGTTAAGGATTCGAGAAAGGCGGGGAAAGTTGAAAGCAGCCATGTGTGTATGACTGCCTCATAATTTATGTATACTTATATATGTATTGTCTGGTAATTTAGTGATACTATCCCCCGGCGAGGGTTTCTAATTTATAGTTACTAAGGTAGTATATTTATGAATGGGTGGGCGGGCTTGGGGCGGGATCGACAACATATCTCATTGCAAAGGTGGCCGCCGGAGCCGGCGGTACATCTTCCCACCGCCCAAAATAGCCAGCCAGCCAGCCGCCAGCTGCCGGACACCCGGCTTTTCCAAATCTGAGATATTCTGGGTTGACTGGCGGTTGAGTCGCGGTTGACGTTTTGCACCACGTGTTGCCAACACCGTTTCGGGCAGCAAATAGATAGCAAAATAATAAAATTAATTGATTATCCATATATCCCACAGATTCTGATAAGAGCTGTAGAAACGGACGCATTGAAAAAGATTTGCTGTATATATCTACCATATGGCTCCGCCACAATGGAGAATAAACATGGAATTTAAAAATAAAAATAAAAATACAAAAAGCAGCCGTTTCTCTTCCTCCTCCCATGCCGCCCAACGTGTGCATTCCCTTTGTCTTTGAAAACTTCAAAGCGTGTCTCAACCACGTGACCGTTCAGACATCACGCATGTGTCAATATTATTCATGGCACGGATTAACGGATATAATTTATTATGTATTATTAGAATATGAAATGCTCCTGACCGTGGGCCAACCGCACGCCAACCGCAGGCCAACCGCCTCAAGGGCGGTCCAAAATGGACCGCCCCAAGGTTTGCCCCTTGTGTAAGGACCTTAATTATAGAGTGCACGCAGAGTGGGATGGCAAAAACGAAAAAATGACATTGGTTCCTCATTAAAGCCGCAGAACAATAGACCATAATAGGTGTTAACATTAGCGGGCCGGAACTACCGGCCGCTAGACGCCGGAGCAACGATGGAGGGAAGAAACGTCATTAATATTTCAACTAACAGAGCCGTCGGTCATATTGCTTAGGTGTGTTTTCAGCTACGTTAAATCTCGATAGAAGCATTCGTATGGTGAGTATCTATAATTCGCAAGTAATATACCCGTTCGGAGCCCCAGTCGAGCGACGAGTTTCAACTTTATCTTTCTCGAAGTCCCAATGGAGTACCCTTGTCGCATTTTCTCGGATGGTCGGAAACCAAGTCACCGTTATCGTTGGTCAATTTACGAGAAATTCTGAGATCCAATATATTTAGACCATTCCACCCGTTCAATCGTTATATTTGGATATCAAAACATCAACTTTCGTATCTATAGACTCTGGAGAACGTCTCCTCGTTCCCGTATTTATGTCGCAGGGGCCTTTTCCAGAGGATTTATTGCTGGTTCCAGTGGGAAACGTTCGGTATCAGGAGTGGTAGAATAGAACCGTTTCTTCCAACTTTCTTCGAGCTCTGGAGGAGTGCCCATGCCAATTCTTCATTCCGAAGCAATAAACGGAGAAGGTGGCGTCTGAGAAAAGGAGGAAAGGTAAGCGTGGCTGGCCACTCGACACGAAGGTAGAAAAGTTCTTACTTGTGTTCAGGCGAATCCCTAAATCCATCTCGTGCGTGGAAGAGACTCAAATTATTAATAAATTGAATATCGCCCTTCTGGAAGCTGAGTCCGAGGGCATACTTTTCCGCAAGGAAATGGATGGTATCGAGAGCCTCAGCTTGGGCTTCGGTAATGGGAGGTATATCCGCAGAGCGGGGACGACCATCAAATCCAGTGAACAGGATGCGAGCATACTGGATGATGATCTTCGAGTCGTGATGGAAAAGGAGGGGTCGATCCGTATATTTTGGATTGCCGCCGAACCTGAAAGAGGATTAAAAAACGGGAGTCCAGATATGAAAACCCAACTTACTCGTCGAAAGGCCAAGGTTCAGAGAGGGTTTTGATCAGGTCAGGCCTGGTCGCAGCGATTTCGTTGTAGACCTTCCAGCTGCTGCTGATTCTAGATAAACCCCCTTCCGCGGCTGTCTCGAGGACGAACAGGGCGACCAGGTCTCCCGCATCGGTATGGAACACTTGTTTGTCAGCCGTATATGCGGGGCCGCCGACGACCTTGGCCGCATTGGCATTGGTAAGATCTTTGATATGACCGACGACGACGCCGCCTCTCTCCTGAATACCTCGTACGCCGCCTACGTGGGATGAAACGCCAGCGTAAATGATGATGACCTCTTCGCGCGAGTAAGAGTCGATGGAATAGTGCGAAGGACGAAGAAGCCACGCCCGGTATGGAGCTCTCGCGCAAATTCTTGAGGACAGGACCGAGGTGAGGAAGCGGGAAAGTTTCGGGGGAGAGATACCCATTAGGTTTGTGATACCTGTCAAACGAAGTAAGATTTATCCAGGAGCTTATAGAACGACGCGGAGAGCGTACCTTTGAAATATTTGAGAGCGTCATCGATCTCCTTGAGTTGCTCGGCGCTTAACTCATACTGCGGGCTCGTCCAGTCCTTCCCTCCCAAACGAGAGGAGATTCTAGCTTCTTCGGAAACCCTGCTGGCAATGGTACCGAGGGAGAGTTGGATCTTCTGCGAGACGTCTCGCGGTTCGCGCTTTCCACTTCGCCTCATCCGGGTGATATATGATGTCGGGTTGCTTTGCAGAGGTCGCGTAGGTCGCCATGTCTCAAAGATATGAGTGGTGAGTACGCTGGGCGATTCATAAATTATATAGCGATGGCAGGACGCGCTTTGCAAGAAGGTATGGTGATGGTGTGAGATGGCGTTTGTGACATGGGTCCGTCCTTCGCCAGGATTTCTCCCTATATTGAATCGAGCGATAACGGCCACTGATAAACATCGTAGGCTGACCTTTTTGATGCAAGGAGACCTTTACGAGCGTCCGAAAGCAAGAGGCCCAGGCAAGGAATCTCAGAATGAAATTGCGCCATGAACATAGGATTATTCAAGTAATGTGTCACCTATTTTCCCTCAGGCGAAGTCGCAACATGGACGAGGGCAATAAGATGAGCAATCACAGTCCAGTTTGGCGCACAATAATTTCGATGATTCTGCGTGAAGCCGTTCGAAGTTGTGGCTGAATTGTCGCTTTTCGCACGAAAGAATTACGAGATCGCGCAAGCTGAGTTCGAGCTCATTTTTGTTTTACCAGTATCGTAATATGAAGGAAGAACGAATTTTACAAGTTGCAGTGATGGCGACATACATGAGTGATACAACGAAATGTTCAACTGATCCGTACTCTTAAGCAGTGTATTTCGCGCCGCCCCGAGAAGCATTACGGATTTCAGGCTCGGCGGGAAGCGTTCGGAATCAGGAGTAGCAGAGAAATACAGTCTCTTCCACTGTGTGTCGAGCTCGGGCGGAATCTTCCATGCCAGTTCGTCGTTTCGAAGCCACAAACGGAGGAGGTGGCGTCTAGAACGGAAATATTCAGGTAAGCCAAGAATATACGTTTGAAGAAAGGATGTGAGGATCTTACTTATGGTCAGGCGTATCCGTGAACCCGTCTCTTCCATGGAAAATGCTCAAGTTGTTGATGTACTGAATGTCGCCCTTCTGGAAGCTAAGGCCCAGCGCATGTTTTCCGCGATGAAATGGACAGCGTCGAGAGCTTCTGCCTGAGCTTCGGTAATGGGCGGAATACCCTCAGAACGAGGCAGACCAAGGAATCCGTGAAGATGCGGCGAGCGTACTGGATGATGATTTTCGAGTCTTGATAAAAGAGTAGCGGACGTTTCACATATGGCGGATTCGCGCCGAAACTACACGGGTATTAGCAAATGTAAGTTTACATACTGGACGAAGGCTTACGTGTCTAAAGTCCAAGGCTCAGAGAGAGTCTTGATGAGGTCAGGACGCGTCTCCACGAGCTCGTTGTAGACTCTCCAGCTGCTGCTGATCCTCGATAAACCTCCTTCCACCGCCGTCTCGAGCACGAAGAGGGAAATGATGTCCCCAATATCAGTATGGAACACCTGCTTGTCGGTCGTGTACGCAGGAGCGCCGATCGTCTTCAAGGGATGAGTTTCGGTAAGGTCTTTGATATGGGCAAGGACGACATCGCCGTTATCCTGGACGCCTCGTTGCCCACCTACATAAGATGAAACCCCGGCGTAAATGAGAATGTTGTCCTCGCGCGAATAGGACACGACTGGGATGGTTCGCAAGACGAAGAAACCGCGTCCGGTGTGGAGCTGCTTGGATAGGTCCTTGAGGACAGGGCCCAGGGTCGGAAGAGGAAGGTCGCAGGCGAGATATGGCCAAAGGGTTCCTTCAAGCTGTAATCGAACAAAACCGTAATAAAAAAAAGGTTCCAGAGTAAGATATACGTCGAAGGCATACCATTAAAATGGTGAACAGCGTCATCAATTTCCTTGAGATGATCGGCGCTCAGAGTGTACTCCCACTCCGAAGGATTTTTCCAGTCCTTTCCTTCCCAAACGAGAGGCGAATCCAGCTTCTGTGGAAAGCCTTCTGGTAGCGGCGTCTGCAGGAGAGTTGGATCTTCCGCCAGACGACGCGCTGTTCTCGCCTTCCACTTCACCTCGTCTGGGTGATATGCGATGTCGGGTTGCTTTGGAGAATCGACAGTAATGGCTTCCGCATCCCCCTGAGGACGCTTCTCGGTGGCCGAGTCAGCTCCTGGGGCATCGCGGTTGAGGTTTTTGCTGAATAAATCAGTAACACGAGAAACGAGAGTTGCGGCCATGTTTGACAGTACGAGTGAAGATACTTAATCGAAGTCGCCATTTATAAATGAAGAAGCAGGTTGCGTTTTGCAAGAGTCTATACTATGGTGCGAGATGGCGTTCGTGAGATGAGTCCATAAGCGCACGTGCACTCGGGGGCTTATCTGACTATGTATAAGCATCGAATGCTGACTGAGGCGCCAGAACACGGAAATAAATCCCGAAACATCCAAACAGAACGTTGGGATGATGTTCTGAGGTTTACCCCTAAGATTGACGCTAAAAATTGGGCGAATCGCGTGTCTCTTAGTAACAGTCTAACGAGCCAAAGGACAGTCCACACACCATATCGCGCGTTGTCACGGCCCTCTTCGCGACTGCCTCATTCAAGAAATTTATATGCCGTGGAAAAAGCGTGTCTGCCAGCAGTCTGGGAGACATCGATGATGTGACATACATTTTTAATATTTGATCGCTACACGCCTTGCCCTTTCCTCATTCCGATCATCCATGCATATTCCATCTGTATGCCTTATGCCACAGTCCGTAGTCATCCATGCTATATTCCTTAGCTTTAGCTTTAGTTCTAACATAAGTTAAAGCTCCCTCATTGAAAATACTCTTTACCATCAAGCATTCAATACTACTTTCGACACCAACCCATCCCAAACCTCTCTTAGTCGATATCACCGAGTATTCGCAACCAACTACTATAACCCTTCCACCATGGATGCCCTTATCCAAACCCTCATCACCGCAACTAACAGCCTAATTACCCAACTCGCTAACCTTGTCACTGCAACTGGCACTACCAACCAACATGTTCAACAAATCACTCAACCCCAGGTCCAGGTCACAACTACTACTACTATCCCCTCATTCAAACCAGAACCCCCAGCTGTCTACCAAGGCGATTCCAACCAAATTTGTGGAGGAACCACCTGGTCTGATGCTGTTCGGTCAAATATCATGGACAGGAAAAGGGAAATTGTCGCCATTGCCACCGCAAATGCAGTACCTGATGCAACTCAAACAACTGTCCCCCTTGAATTCAATATCACTTGGAAAGAATTTACCGACAATTCTACCAGACGATTCGGATTGCGCAGCATGCAGGAAGAGGCAATTAAATCCATGAAACTACTGGAACAAGGCAACATGACATGTGAAGAATACATCGTAATCTTCAATGTGCATTATCAACGATCAGGATACAATGAAATTGCAGGCTTACAAGAATTCAAGAGAGGCCTCAATAAAGGACTACGAAAGCGACTAGGATTGACTTTCCCGCTACCAGAAAACAATGCGGATGGATCAATCAACATCCAGAACTGGATCAATCGTGCTGCAGAACTGGATAGACAATTCAGAAAAGCACAGCGGTTTAATCAAGGACCCAAAGGATCACAAGAAACGGATAGGCGGGGGACGACCCCCCCTGCTATGGACATCGACATCGACAGACACCGTGGTGAAGTCACATGCTACCACTGCCAGAAGAAAGGACATTTCGCAAAAGACTGCCCGGATGGAGACAAGCCAAAGATCTTACCATCGCGAGGAACAAGAATTCGATCCCTCTACAAAGAAATGACGGATGAAGAACGCGAACAAATGAAGAAGGATTTGGGTTTTTGAAGGCTCTGCTTGCTGGTGGACTTTAGTTCTGACATATGAGTATGGTAATTTTGACTATTGACACAATGCACCGTGATCCCATTTCATTCCAAACAGCGCCGGTGGCTCAGGCAGCCGCGATTATTTGATGGACGTGAGAGGCGGTGACTTGGTCATTGAGAAGGACTTTGTGGAATTTTTGGTTCACGGCGAGAAGCAGTGACCGTGCTGAGAATAGACGGGGAGATTCCATTATAAAGGCAGAAGCGATTTACAGAGTCTTGATGAACTTAGAACAACGAGATTTCGAAGAGTGCTTGAAGTATGTAAGGAATTCGACACAAAATCGATGCGTTTAGTTGACGTTAACAAGTAAGAGCGCTTTTTTTTCATTCTCCGCTTCGATTACCGCATATGCGGCTAGCCCACGCGCGACATCCCTGCCTTCTATTTCTTCTTGCGCCCTCCAGAAAACTGAAAAGGCGAAGAATATTTTACTCTCTTACGATGAAGTCCTAAGTGCGGGGTAGCGGAGCTCAGGTTCCCTGATCCAGGAAAGCCTTTTTGATATAAATCGGCACACGTGATACCCATTTGTTCCTATCATGTTTGGAATTCAACGTGGGATGCTTTCCGTAACCCATCTTGCCGTCCTATCTTAAGGAGTAATTACGATGGCTATGAAACCTTGCTCCTTTACCTACTCCTTCTCCGATTCATGGTCGCCATGAACGTCGAAAGCCATGTTTTCGACGGTCCTCCAAGGGACAAATATACCCCAGCACTGAAGGTGACTGCTAAACGGTACACGACGAGGTCGTCCTTGAAGGACGTCGAGGGTCTGACCTTGCTATTTACGCACTGTATCGGATCTCGTAAGTAGTTCGTTATTAAGGATCGTTCCCGCTTACAGTGTGGATATCCAGACAAAGAGCAATGGGAGCCCGTCATAGAGCGTTTGTTCGAAACTCAGGCGCGCAGGGACAAGGGGCATCGCATTCGCGAGGTGTGGGCGTTTGATTGGCAGAATCACGGAGACGCTGCTGTCCTCAATCGAGAGGCCTTGAAAAGCCGCCTGGAAGGGGTTTGTAAGTCTGAATTCCTTGCCCCGTCTAGTGGACTGTTGATAACGTTTATGAAGCCGCATTTGAATGGTCATCAGCCATCACAGACTTTGTAGATCTCCGCGCATGAAAGGCCACCGTATTGTCCCCTTAGGACATTCAGCAGGAGCAGCAGTGGTGTGAGTCCACTCAAGCTTCTTCTCGTCGCATGTTCATGCTGACACTTTGGATACGTAGAATGCTGACGACGAAGGCAATACCCGCCAACGAACTTGGATACCCTGCTATGGTCCTCGTAGAACCAACCATGGTAACCCGAGAAGTGTTCAACTCTGAACTCGAAGATCGAATGTCTGCCATGGAGTTTGCGTTACCGCAACGTCTACACGACGAGATACATGGCGCTCGCGGGAAGAGGCATTTGAGTACTTCAAGAAGCGGATTCCTTGGGGGTTCTGGGATGCCCGTGTAGTGCGCATTTTGACTGTGAGTATCTCACTCTACTTGATGACGTCTTTGCCTAATAACGTTCCATTAGGAGTATGGTTTGGAAGAGTCGCCTTCGGGAGGAGTGAGCTTAAATGCGACAGGAAGCAGGAGTCAATGTCCTTTCCAGACGTCGAGCCTCACTTTGAGGGTGTCCTTCAACTCGGTCGGATTTGCCGCACACTTCCCATCCATCTGGTATGGGGCGAGCGGAATGACCTAGTGTGAGATTTCACAGTTTCATATTAATCCTCGCTCATCTTCGTTCTTCTCTGTTTTACCATTTCCTGACATAGTCCTGAATTCATCCAAGATTCGCTGTGCGATGTGGCTGAAGGCCGAATCGTGGCATCAGTGACAAGATCAAAGATGCAGGACATCTGGTAAGGACTCTTTCGGTGTCTTTGTATCCACAGCTGAGCGCTGATATGCGATGCTGTCATCGAATCAAGGTCGTCCAAGAGCAGCCCGACCTTCTTGCTCAAGCTATCGCCGATATTCTGGATAGTATCGGTCCTGTAACGAGGCCCAGACTATAACACCCCGACGGCCAAGGATACTATATCCGAGTTTTAATTGCGCCATGGCTGTAACGAGTGATGGATCCATCGAAATATACCTAGCAGTGGAACCCCTGTGTTTGATGATGGATGTTCAAACATTCATGCCCGACAAACGGCAAAGGCTACCATCTCTTGCAACTTGTTGCTAGAATACCGTCTTTGAAAGCCAGAAATCGAGTAATTCAATGCGCCGGCTGGGGTTATGAGCTACAGTGCTTGATAGATGGTCGACCGACATTGAACTTTACCAATGCCACATTCCATGGGTTGTAAGTTTGCTAACCACCTGCCGCAGAACCGGTGCAATGTAAAGACATATTCTTGGAACATTTCATCAAGAAAACCAGCTTCGTTGTTGAGCGAGCTTTATCCATGTTTGATCGCAGAAGAACTCTAGGTTTAGAATCGACTGGCGGATCTGCAGAGTGGTAAAGACGTATGCAGAATCCCCCAACTTTTGACAGTGTACGTATGTACCTTCAATTGCTGCAGGTTCCAACTTATCGCCTTCTCAAACGGCAGAGCTTCTCAGGCCCTGTCACACGTCTACGCCTTATCGCCTTATCTCGAGGTTACTGCAGTGCTTGACCCTATACTTAGAAACAAAAGGATCGTAGGTCCGTGTGTGGCACAAGAGGAAGTTGGAAGATTCAATTTTGATTCAATTCACTAGTTATAAAGATCGCGAAATGGTGTGATGCGATTACCTGCAAGCGGTTGCGTACGGAGATGAAATCGATGGGATACAAATTATGAATGTTCACAAGACTCATAAAACCAGTTTCGTGACCGCCGAGACATCAGAGTGAAAATGTAGACTGCTCGGCACAGTCGGAGTACGAAAAACAACAGAAGTCATCCTCGCGATACTTAAGGAGGACAACATGGCAGGTTATCAACTAACGATCACCTACGCGGAATGGACGCCCTCCACCCACATAAGCCTGCCCACCTCATAGGCCCTCAGCGCCTCGCGCTGCGCGGACACACAATCCTCACCTCCCCGCGCTTCAACAAAGGCACTGGGTTTCCTCTCGCCGAACGCAAAGCCTTCGGTCTCGAAGGGCGCTTGCCCCACAGGGCAACACACTCGACGAGCAATGCAACAGAGCGTATGGCCAACTGGAACAACGAGATACGCCTATGCGCAAGAATACCTTTTTGCAGAGTCTCAAGGATCAGAATTGGACGTTGTATTATGCCTTGTTGGCGAGACACCTGAAGGAGCTGGTTCCTATCATATACACTCCAACGGAGGTGCGTATATTATTTGGGTATTTTCCAGGGATAAAACTATACTGTAGATGGACAGGCTGAAGCCATCGCGAACTATTCTCATATCTTCAGGCGCAGCGAAGGACTTTACCTCACATTCCCTCATGAAGACATGATGGAGGAAGCGTTCCTTGAACAGACCCGTGGGCGCGAGCTCGATTAATTGTAGTCACAGATGCAGAAGCTATTCTAGGGATCGGAGATCAAGGTGTTGGGGTGCGTGTTCTACCATTTTTCATTCCAGAAACTCATTGGCCCCATATCTACGTAACAGGGGATCGGCGTATGCATTTTGTCAGCATGTATATCGCGAAAAGTCTCATGGTTATGCTGCTAGATATCAACGGCAAAATCTGTGATCTACACGTAAGTGTGGTCCGATGAAAACTGACCTTGACTAATTCTTTTTTGTAGGTTAATTGGCGGTATGGATCCAGCAAGATCCCTCAGCGTCACGCTCGACGTTGGTACCAATAACCAGGATCTTTTGAACGATCCGCTATATGTCGTATGAATGATTCATTTTCGCCTCTCGTCTGAAATCTTATCTCGTATGTCAGGGATGGCCAGAGAAACGGGTTCGAGGCGAAGCATACGATCGATTTGTAGACAAGTGGGTGATCCAGCATCTATCGCATCATATCATATATTCCTGTCCTAACGGCCCTTAGATTCGTCCAGCTAGTGCGCAAATATTACCCGCACAGTTTGCTGCACTTTGAAGACTTTGGCGTAACGAACGCCCACCGTCTCCTGGACCGTTACCGCGACACGCACGCCGTATTTAACGACGACATGTACTTTCTCCTCTTCCGTGCTTACCCTAGATATCCTCACTCACCGTTATATTGCTTTCCGAAATCGCAGCCAAGGCACAGGCGCCGTGACCCTCGCCTGCGTCATGTCCGCCATCAGCATCTCCGGACGCGCCCGCGTGTCCGCCGCCTCCCCTCCCAAAAAAACCCTCGCGACCAGCGCTACGTCATCTCGGCGCGGGCTCCGCCGGTATGGGCATCGCCGTCCAGCTGCGCGACGCCATGATCGCGGCGGACGGCACCGAGCGCGCGGAGGCGAACGGCAAGTTCTGGCTGGTCGATCGCGAGGGGCTATTGTATGAGGGCTTGGAGATGGGGGTTATGAGCGAGCTGAGGAGGGAGTTTGTAAGGCCTGCGAAGGAGGGGTGGGGCGCGGGACAGCAGGAGAGGGTTTCGCTTGTGGAGGTGGTGAAGCGGGTGCGCCCGACGGTGTTGATTGGATGCTCGACTTCGGCGGGGGCGTTCACGAAGGAGGTTGTGGATGCGATGATGCAGGGCTGGATGAGGGCGCGCATCCGATCATCCTGCCGCTTTCGAATCCGAGTCGGTTGGCGGAGGCTACTCCGGAGATCTGATGCGCTGGTCTAATGGGAGGGCGTTGGTGGCGACGGGGAGTCCGTTTGAGAACGTGAAGATGAAAGTAGATGGGAGGGACATGGAGTTTGTGTGAGTCTTCCTTCTATTATTTAGACCTTTTTTGGTGATTCATTGCATTCAACTGTGCTCGGATTGATGCTCATCATCTTTCTTTTGCTTGTCACAGGATCGCAGAATGTAACAACGCGCTGATCTACCCAGGCCTCGGGTTCGGCGCCATCCTCTCCCAATCGCGCTGCGTGACCGACACCATGCTGATCGCCGGCGCCAAACGCCTCGCAGCGCTCTCCCCCGCCGTCAACGACGGTGAAGGCGCTGACGGTGCTATATACGCCGGCGCCTCGCTCCTCCCTGACTTTGGGGATGCGCCGAGTGTGAACTTCGAGGTGGGCGTGGCCGTTGCGGAGCAGGCCGTGCGGGAGGGCAGTGCGAGCGAGGCGTGGACGCGCGGGGAGGAGGGAATGCGGCTTGAGGATGTGAGGGATAGGGCGGGGAAAAGGTGTGGGTGCCTCTGTACTCGGAGTATATTTATGATGAGCAGGGGTTGACCGAGTTGTGAGGAGCTTTGATTCGTGGAATTTGGACTTTGAGTATGAGTGATGGAAGACTGGATGGGCGAGGATCGGAGAAGATATAATTTGGCTCTCTGTAATTATAGTGTCTATGAAGAAATGATGAGTCTTGGTGTTTTGTGTACCTCATTGGACATACTTTCTGGGAATAGATAGCAATTTGACTTTGTTAATTACACATTGGAAATTTGGACCGATGCACGCATCACCTCAAGAAGTTTAGCGGCGGCTCCGAACTTGCAAATCATGTTCAGACTTAGAGCTCGCATATATCTGTTTCAGCCTGGCTTAGAACTCAATTGGCAAGATTGCAGGATCAATTTTTTTTCGAGTATCGAAAGGCAAAATTTATGGATTGAGAAAGTGCGTACAGCGCGTTATGATACAAATTTAGCGAACGTATCCAATTAGTTGAGACATTGAGAATAGTATGCTGTCATAAAGAGACATTTTATGAGGACTCGGTTTATTATCCACGGACTGAAGATAACGTGCACGTACCATTGGTGGCTTGGCAAGTTCCCTGAGCACAAGCGGTAGGTCCGCTACGTTGTGAAGAGTCAGATTGGCGGAAGTAATCATAAAGTAGCCGCAAGAACGTACGTCCAACCGATTCCTCCACATTGTCCATATAGAGCCGCACCTCCTGCCACAGGTGTCGTGGTGGGCGGCGGGACGGGAGTCTGAATGGTCGTGGGGGTGGTAATAGGAGGAGTCGTCTTAATGACCGTGGGGGTGGTAGTTGGTCCAACGGGAGTCGTAGGCGGTCCAACAACAGTAGTTCCAGGTGCGCCGGGAACGACTGTAGGAACCGTAGAAGGTTGAAGAGCGGTGTTCCAGGTTGCGGTGGTAGGCCAGGCCGTGGCGGCGACGGCTGGGGAGGCGATCTCATATGGAGCAGGTCCGGGAACTGGTGAATTAATATAAATGAACGATGCTCCGAGAAAATATAATCGAAAAATAGGAAAACTGACTGGCGTAGGTGGTAAGAGTTTGGTAGATGTTGATCAAGATGCCTGGGTCGGTGGCACTGTAGGCACCAGGGAAGCTCACGCCAGCAGGTTTGGCAGATCCAGAGCCGGCGATGTTAATTTGGAAGCAAGACATATAGAACTGGGCGCCTCCGACGCTGCTTGCTACATGCAGAGCTAGAGTTACGATATTATAGGTCAGAAACTGGTCATCGGGAATGGTGACGGAAGCGGATCAATCTCGAATTGTCTCCGGATCAAACTCACCAATAACTTCGGCACGGAGGAGGTAGTTGCCAGGAGCGACGTCAGATGGTATTTTGAAAGTAAAGTGACCACAGTTGTCCTTCAAGAGCATCACCAGTAAGTTGTTGCCCATTTCAGAAGATAAAATGAAACTAACATTGAGAACTTCGGTAGCCCAGTAGTCAGGGTTGTCCGAAACTAGGCCCATCTCCGCGATCTTGAACCAGCTGGCACTCGATCCGACAGCAGTCGTGGCATCGCTAACTGGAGCCAGGTAGATCTAGGTGAAATTTCGGTCAGTTATGTGTTCCAAGTAAGAACAGAAAGACGGAGAAGTAGACACACATTGATCGGTCCATAATGGGCTCCACCGATGGCCTCGGTTGCGCATGTACGGTCATTGGGTTGCTGGTGCATCTCAACGGTAACGGTATCCCCAGCTGCATGATATTTTTCAGCAGCCAAAAGCATTAACGATAGACAGTATCAACACACCATTGACGGGGCAAACTCCGGCGCTAGTACCGGCGATGTTGCAGGCAATGTCCTGCGCAGTCTGTCAATGATTACTCTACGACTACGGAGCGAAGATACATACATTAGTCGTAACACTGGTCACAGGATTGTTGCTTGTTGGGAGACGAACGCATGAGCTTCCAGCATCCACTCCATTGATCCAGAACTCCTGGAATGTCGCGTGAGCAGACACAGAGGCGACGAAGGTTGCGGCAGTAGCAAGGGCCACTTGGAGGCGCATTTTGAGTTGATTGAAGGCGAATTTGGAATGGGCCTTTATAAATGCCTGAAGAAAAGTTCCACCGGAATGAGGAAGAAATAAGGCTCTTTGATTAAGTGCGAGGAATCCCCCGCATTTGACCCATAGGACGAAATTGAACAAAATTAGCTTGGCGGAAAAACTGAGAACCTGGCCTGAGAGTCTGATGATGAGGCAAAAGAAGGTTTCTCGTGACAACGTGCACCGGATCATAGCGTGGCGAACGCAAGAGGTGGCAAAACACTGCAGGGCTGAATGGCTCCGGAGAAATAAGGGCAATATACGTGAGGTCACGTAGTGCGCTGGAGAACGACTGTATCCGTATATTTTCCGCTCGCGTCTAAACGCAGCGAATCGGACAACTGGATCTTTTTAGGTGCATTTCCTGGAGGTAACTTTTTTTAACGTGAACCAGGATTAAATCCAGGCGAGGACTGGTGATGAAAGGACGAGCTTTGTGCATGCACCATTCCCTCACGACCGTCGCTTGAAGCGGTAGAAAGCCATGACGAAAGAACGAAAAGAATGCTTAGGGCATCGACCAAGAGGCAGAGATGGGAAATGCGGTGGTATTTGATGACAGAACGATGATAGTCGTGGGGCACCAGTTGTTCAATGGATTGAACCATTGAAGGATTCCGCGGACAAGTAGCGGTTCGATTAAGCGAAAATTCACCGTGA
This sequence comes from Flammula alnicola, assembly GCA_015499995.1. Lineage (NCBI taxonomy): Eukaryota > Fungi > Basidiomycota > Agaricomycetes > Agaricales > Strophariaceae > Flammula > Flammula alnicola. Next base: position 21,237 of record JADNRV010000211.1, on the reverse strand, counting down.
AAGAGAATGGTCTGCCCGGGTGCCTGTGGAGCACGGCCGGAATGTCATTCAGAAGAAGGTTGCAACTTGACAACTTGAAGTAGCTTCAATAGGCAAATGGCCATGAAAGCAGATGGAGACCATGCAGTTGAACGACAACAAGTTACGGAGCCGCGGTTGCGTTTGTAAATATATATTACGGCGATCACCGAGTCATGTTGTTTCCGTGGTCTTGCTCCTGTCTTATGTAGTAGTATCAAACCCGCGTAATTTCATGGGCGCATTAGGTGCATGGTCTGTGATGGTAACTGCAGGGAAGACATAGATGTAGTGGTAGATGTGGCGGTACTGTAGTCCGCGATACGTGAAAAATGTAGAGCTCACAATACAGAGACACAATGGAAAGAATAGATAAAGCTTGGGCACTAGGCACGCGCTAAGTCTTGACTTTCGCAACGAGTTGCTCGTCTACAATGCGCCGGACCATTGGCTCCACCTTCACCAGCTCGACTATCAGATCATCCTTCAATGAAGTGAGCATTTAAAGCCGGTTGCTCAATGTCAATAAAGTTGACTTACCCATAACTTCTCCTGAGCGGCTTGTCCCACTTTGCTTAAAACATAGTCGCTGGCTTCAGAGACACGCCCCAGGGAGATGAACGCGCCGCGCAACTGGTCCTCCATCTCCTCGCCTCCAACAGCAGCCCAGATCAATTGTCGACTACCTTCCTCGGAGGTACGAGCTAACACCTTCTTCATGATCCAGTCCGCCACAGCCATTGGGCCCTTCAAGCTTGAGCTGAGCGAGGAGTAACAAAACCCAGGATTCACGGCATTCACAATTAGTGATTGACCCTGCAGCCTGTCGTTTAATGCACGGGCGAAAAATAAGTTCAATACTGAAGGCGAGATTAAATCAGTATGTTTCAGTATGAACGAAATTGAACTCACATTTCGTATCACTGTAACGAGATCTTATTACACTGTTGATGTAATTATTGAACGAGGTCAACGACAAAATGAAGGAATTAAAGTTGTGGGCGGGCTCACCTTGGAGTAAGATACTCGAGCGAACCGCCAAATAACTGGAAAGGGTGAGCTGCGTCGATCACTTTTGGATCTATTTTCGTCCAATAATGGACCTCGCTAGATACCACTACGAGCCTTGGTGTCGTGTTGTAGTCTTTCGAAGTCTCCAGCATCCGTGGGAGAAGCAAAAAAGCAAGCAGAGAAGTGGATAGATTATTAATTTGGAATCTGTCGCAACAGTATTAGCATGGAAGAGGCGCCAAATCCAAGAGATATTGACTGACGTTGGCTCCCATCCTTCTGCGCTCAGCTCGACTTTTGGTGGTGGAATGATAGCAGCATTTTCGACAAGAATATCAAGTCGACCACCTTCTTTCTCGAACTTTTCCGCGAAGGATTTCACAGAAGAGAAATTAGCCAAGTCAAGAATCCATAATTCGGCTCCTTTATAATTGGTTTGCTCTTTCAATTCTACATTGGCAATCGGAGGTTAGCCTGATGTGCCTCTGTAAAATAAACAATAAGGACGCACTCGTGAGAGCCTCTTCTCCTCGTTGCCTGCTTCTGCAGGCCAGAATGAGCTTCTCTGGGTTCATAAGAGCAAAATGTTTTGCTGCCTCAAACCCGATCCCGGCATTGGCTCCGGTAACGATGACTGTTTTCTGGCTGAGATCTGCCTTAGCGACAGGAGGAACGGGATTGCGTTGTTCCTTCCAGAATTGTCGGAACGTGAACTGCATGATGGCTGAAGTTCGTTGTGAAAGAGACTGTTAAGGGAGTGATTGAGGGACAATTGACTACCCCTATTTATATATATGCCTTCTATAGTATGAGCGGAGCTCGAGGTGTCATGTTGGTGTCTTGCCGCACCGATTCCCATGACTTTAGTCATACAACATAACAGCACAAAGCGCCTAAGGCGTACGTGTGTGTTCGGCATCCCTCAATGTTGGTGTCATGCCGCACCGATTCCTAGGACTTTAGTCAACATAACAGCACAATATGACTGACCGGATGCACATTTATTCCCGCGCGCGCCAAACTGATCCGCACGCCCGCGCATGACCTCAAACTCAGAAAAGCATTAACTCCTACTGTATATTAGCACATCTAATCCACCATAGTCTGCCTAGGTACATTTTATAACTGCAAGGCAGACATATTTCTGTCAAGTTAATGAGTTATGGGTTCCTCGACGTCTGAGGGTAGGCGGGCCGGGCTGTCGAGAGCATCTATTCCGAGTGTTACTTGTCTTGAAATCGAGGCTGAAATTCATAAATATAAGTCAGATCACAATTGACACTGAAACTTAAGATTGATTAGACTTGACACCTTTGAGAGCATTATATAGATCTAGTGAGTAGTTTACTCCTTCTCCAATGACAGAAGAGCCATTCTGTGCATCATAGCAAGGTTGAAGCACTCTCATTTCTTCAGATATTACCCAATCAAGTATTAATTCCCTCACCTTAAAGTTCGACTCGAGTTGGGTATTTCCGTGGCTAGGTTCCTGTGGAAGTTGAATTCATGTTAAACTTTGTGGTGTGGCATGTTCATTCAGGCTCTCAGCCAGTATTTACTTGGAAAGAAAGTGAGATCTCCAATGCATGTTGACATAGCAGCATTGTGTTAGAGTATATCCATGAATTTCGGCCTCGATTTCAAGACGAGCACTCGGAATGGATGCTCTCGGCAGCCCGGCCTGCCTACCCTCAGACGTCGAGGAACCCATAACTCATTAACTTGACAGAAAGATATCTGCTTGCAGTTATAAAATGTACCTAGGCAGACTATGGTGGACTAGATGTGCTAATATACAGCAGGAGTTAATGTTTTTCTGAGTTTGAGGTCATGCGCGGGCGCGCGGATCAGTTTGGCGCGCGCGGGAATAAATGTGCATCCGGTCAGTCATATTAATAGCACAAAGCGCCTGAGACGTACGTGTGTGTTCGGCATCCCACAATGCGCCACCACGGAGATAAAACTGGCGGCTTAATAGGGTCACGTTTTGGGTTTGTTTTGGGACAAAGTCGATGAAAAACATGCTGTACAAGTGTAGATTGAATATAAGAGACGCACATACTTCGGTTCAGGCGAACGAGAACCGTTCTCAACAAAATGGCATATTGCTATTTACTGTGGCGCCTCTGCCTTGGGGACCGAAAGCGAATAGGGGCCTCGGCATATTTTTCTTCGCTCCACCCTGCTCCCACCGACCGAACATAATCATCCTCATCCCATATGATCCTCAATCCAGGGATATGGTCCAAAACCGTGAATTTGCCTAAATTCTGCGGGAGATACTCGCGGGACGCTGACAGATCGAGGACGGTGAGAGGCATGGAAAGGTTACGCCGCCAGGCGATGAAACGCTCGATAGTGTGGACCTCTTCTACATATTTGAGAGGTTTTAATTGGACAGTGTGCAGGGACGGAAGGGGCGCGGGTACTCTGGTACTTCCGATACTCTCTTCTGGTGAGCGACTGTTAAGCATGAACTGGAGGAAGGCAGCTGTGGTACACATTTCCTCGACTGAGGCGAATGAAAGTAGGAGGTGCCTGAAATCGACAATATTGAAGTTATAAACTTTGGTAATGTCAATGTTGAGATGGATCATCTTTATCGAGGACGGAAATCGACATTGTGAGATTACGTTGAAGAGAAGAGAAAACAAGGATGGGGATATTCGCGTCGGTGGCTCGATATTAATGACAAAGGCATCCAGATACTCCACATATTCAGGGTCGATGGTCTTGGAAATAGGGCGTCTCGCCTCCAAAGGAAGACCATCTCGCAAATGGAATATGCGGCTAGTCAACTGCAGAGAGAGACCCTGGTTATCGCTGCTAGTATTTGCCATGTTGCCTAGGAAATATCCATGTGTGTAGCGCAGCAGGCCTGCGTAAAGGGTAGCCAACTCGTCCGGCGTAAATTCAAATCTTCTAACAGTAAAACTGAAAGGAAACAGTATGTCGAGCTGCATGCTACATCCGGGAGCTGCGGTTGTATTTCCAAGAAAGAACGCCGCGACAGGAAGCGTAACGCCCAGACGGAGCTTGCGGAGTTTCGGGAGTGTTATGAGGGGAATGCGACCATTCTCTGCGTTTAAACGTAGAGTCTGATCCCATGCCTCAATTCTGATCATCAAATCCTCGAGCAAGGGCATTCTTTGAAGTGCTTTCAGTAAATCGGGAACCTTCAATTCGCCATTCAAGGCGAGGGCACGGAGTTGGGATAACCAGGGCGCCTTGAGATTGATGTTGATATTTCTGCATGAGAGCCTGAACTCGCGCAGCGCAGGCGCGTGGTCAGAGAACAGAACGGAGTTGGGAGATGTCAATGCCGCAGGTATGAATTCCTGGCCAAATTGGAGGGAAAATGATTCTATGTATGGCGCTGCATTCTGAATGCCGTCCCACAGCGCTTCATTGACGGAATTCCTCGCTCGGTCCTTCACGTCGATGTCGAACCTATGAATTCTCGTCCATTGTGCAGGAAGGAGTGCTGAAAGGAAGAATCTTAATGCTTTCCCCTCGTTGACAGTCATGAGTTTTCTGCCTTTCACATACAGTGGCGCATCGCCGGTCCTTTTGAGAACTTCCTGCCTCCAATCATCGTTCCGCTGTGCGAGGAACTCTAGGTCGATTACCCTGCCCCAGATGGATGCGGCATCGAGCATTATATCCCGCCATAATCTGCAGACCTGCGATGTGTGGCGTGCACTAACCAGAGGCCTGTAAGACGACCATGTATCGTCACTGGGGTCGTCCATGTCTGCGTTCAGATAAAAGATGTACCAGAGGAGATCAAGGTTGAGCTTTGTGACACTGGAGAGAGGCGGGGAAGCCATTATAATTGAGAGCTAGGATGCTAACGTTTAGTTCGAACTTCGAGTCAGAGAAGGGAAAGGTACGGGGAAAGTATTAGTGAAGCAAATTTAAGTTCGTGGGATTTTGAACCACGTAGATCTTCGTTTGACATTGTTCTCAATAAACGGCCGAATGGGCCTATCCCAGCCTGCCCATATTCGGCAACGTGCCACGGGTGTTTAAATTGTGGTGAACAATGAAGCCGTCATCTCAACTGTGCACTGGGTTATATGTATATGGCCCAACGCCAATGGGCCAAAGTTGTAACTCAGAAGGAAAGAGGTCGTATAATATGGCGCCTGTCGCTTAATGCACGGGCGAAAAAGACGTTCAATACTGAAGGCGAGGTTAAATCAGTACGTTTTTCATTGTGGACGAAAGGAAGCTCACATTTCGTATCATTGCAACGAGCTCTCATCACGCTGTTGATACAATTCGACGCGTCAACGTTAACGATAAATTAAAGCAAAGGATGTTGTGGGTGAGCTTACGATGGAGTGAGATAATCGGGAGAACCTCCGAACAACTGGAGAGGGTGAGCTGCGTCGAGCACTCTAGGACTTATTTTGCCCAATAATGCATATCGCTAGATACTCAGATCTGGCTAGATTCGTACAGCCGGCCATCCTAAACAAATCTTCCTTTCATATTCGGGTCCATTTCGATATGACATGACCTTCAAGCTCAAGCGCAATGCCAGCAACTGGGGCTACGTTAACCTGCTTAGCATCGGGAATAAAATAAAGACCAGAAGATTGGACGAGCTTGGCTGATGAACGTGGGTGGGACAGTATGTACTGTATAATGTGGTTAACCATGTGCATGAGCAGTTGGTGACTGGATAATGTGGCCACCAAGGCCGTCCTTTTTCTCCGATCTTTCTGGCCCAATAGCCGTGACGCTTGACGCTCTGGACAACGAGGGCCAAGGACTCTCGAGTCGCTCCCTCAACCATCCAACTCTTACATCCAAAGCCAAGTTCTGCTCTTCGCCATCGATGCTCTGGCCCTTAGTCTCGGGCAGAAAGACAGCGAAAACGATTACAGACATCCACGCACAAGCCGCCCATAAGAAATACGGCCCGGATGGTGAAGCGTCCAGGAATATGGGTGTCGTGAAGGCAATAACGAAGTTGCATGTCCAGTTTACTGTCAACGCCAGTGAGGAGACTGACGCCCGGGTGTGCACGGGTTGCGACTCGGACACCCAGATGCGCATGAGAATCCCCCATGTAATGACGAAGGCAACGAAGTAAACAAAGATCAATCCAACGATACCCCACTGGCTGGATGAGGATAGCGAGGGTAAGGAGTAGAGCACGCCGATTACAGTCATGGTCACCGCCATTACTACGCCACCAAAAATCAGTGCGGGACGGCGTCCCCTACCAATGCGTTTAGCGGATATACTGTACAAGAGTTGATGAAGGAAGCCTACCATCTATCGGATAGCAGCTGCCCGACAATAGTGAACACGACGTTCACGATACCAGTGACGCCGCTGGCAAGGAAAGAGGCCTTTTGAGAATTGAGACCAGCCTGCTTGAATAGCGTGGGTGCATAAAAGAGAACGCCGTCGATACCAACTAGCTGCTGAACGCCGAGCATGAATAGAGCGAGTATCGTGCGACCTCGCAGATCTGCTGAAAACGCGGCCTTGAAGTGGTCGATATTCTTGCGCCAACCTTCTTTTTCCTCCCTAGGGGCTTCGACAGCCTCCGTTCCCGCAGGTACATATGCAGTCAGCGCCAATTCATCTTCATCTAAACCCAGTCTTCGCATAACCGCCTTCGCTTCATCAATCCTTCCGACATGAACGAGCCAACGTGGCGAATGAGGGAGGAAGGGTACCACCATCGCGAGACTTGCGCACATCACCGTTTGCATGATCCAAGGAAGTCGCCAAGATAGAGAATTGGGAATATCGAGAGACCCATAGCACGTGAAGTACCCAGCCACGACCCCGATGGTGATCCAAAGTTGAATGATACAACCCACGCGTCCGCGAGCATGATGGGGAGCGACCTCGATGCCGTATACTGTGACCGCGGAGAGGAATACGCCTTCGCCTGCGCCGGATATGCACCGACCGACGAAGATCATGGCAAGGGCTGAGCTTTGGGATTGGCCGTTTAAGCCGGCTAGACAGCAGATGAGGGACCCCACGCCGTAGACGGTGCAACCTAGGGAAGTGGCGTAGATTCTAGAGAGGCGGTCAGAGATGGCGCCGGAGCCAAAGGAGACGATTGCGGCGGGAATAAGGATGATGGAAACAAGGAGACCTTGAATGGTGGAATTGAGGTTTCCGAATGTCGACCCGAACTCTTTCATCAGGGTGATGGATCCTGAGAACAGTTGAGAACTCGGAGGGCACAAGAAGGCAGAAGGGGGTTCGTACCAATGGAGCCTGTATCAAACCTATGATCGACCTTGGTTAGCTGAGGGTAAATGGTGTGACGGGTTGACCTGACTCTTACCCGAAGATGTATCCGCCAATGGATACGACGCTCGCGTAGAACACATAAGCCGGGATGTGCAGGTCTGCGAGGCGTATGATCATTTTGATAAGAAGTTTAACTTGAAGAACAGCACTGGGCTCACGATGTATATATACCCCACACCCTTTGATAGCCATCAATGGTGACTTCGACCATGAGGCCCCGTGCGAAGGCTCCCCACCAAGCAGCCCGCGATAAGAGAGGCCCCGGGAAGCTCTTACTAAGTCTTGATTTCCAAAAATGCCCTCAAATCCGCAAACCTAGTAGGAGCTTCCCGTGGCTTGATAAAGTGACGCGTCTTTCGAAGCAAAGTTCCCCCGCACATCCTTCGAAAGGATCTTGAATCCGTCATGAGAGCCTACCTATATCAAGTCATCTCAGATTCTCTTGAAAGAACATCCAGTCATTACTTGATTACGCGGTCCTTGTGAAAGGTGAGCCAGGAGAGATTATGAGTTAGGCAAACATACAGTTAGAATACTCTTGCGGAGGCTGAAAACGGTTATTGAAGGTTGGAGTACTTGTTAGGCATCAAATGCATGCACATGTGATTAAATGGTTGTCAGAGCAAGCTGAGTTGGTTGAGAGCTTTCCCGGTATACGGCCTCAGAGTATATTCAAGTTCAACTCCCAAGGACGTTTTCAAATTTCGCTAGGCTTTAGTGGCGTGGGAACAGCTGATGTGACCATCTTTTGATCGCCGTCTTCCAAGACCACAACGTGAAACAAGCCACCATGACATCGATTGGGTTGGCTAAAGTTCGCCATTCCACCTCTCTCACTCTCATAGAAGGGAAGAATGTTGATGACTCTACTCTTACTGCATGTGCCACCCTCTTTAGTGAGAATTATGGTGTTTGGAGTTCCCAGGTGCAAGCACCGCTCAAACCAGGTCTATAGCCTGTCCAGCTCTCGTCGAAGAGATTCTGATCATGTACGCCTAGGTACTCGCGTTAGGATGACGGCGAAAAGACTGCGAGACGAATGTTTGGGCGATCCCGCTAACAGTATGCTTTCCCTCTGCCATGTTAATGGGCAATACGTCGGACATGCATTTGCTACGTGCTGGAAGTCCGTTGGTGCGTCCTTCCCTTCAACGCGTCATTTAAACTTTAGAATGCCAACCTCCAACTAGGAGGGAACATTTGCTGGATCACTCAGCTCGTGGTTTCTTCTCACCACCGCGAAAGGGGCATTGCCACGTCCTTGATACGATGTATAAAGGAGGATTCATCAATCCAGTATACGTCCATGGGCATTGCATCCTCCCATCCTGCTGCTTGTCTTGCCTTGGCTAAGGCTGCTCGTACGTCATCGCCTGTTTCACGTAGCTGTTGCTCTGACAGGCCTCTAGGTGTGAACATGCGCAATGTAGACTTGGAAGTCATTAAGAAATATGCGATTGACGTCACCAACTCGACACCCATATCTTATATCAAACATGCTGCTCTTCGAGGGTCCCTCTTTCATAACGATGCTCAGTCAGGTGCCATCTCCTCGGTGTTCACGAAATTCTTCGTCGATCATCGGGAGCCTGTTGAAGCTTTAGTTCGGTGGAAACACAACCAGGACTTAGATTGGCCATTGGGGGAATTGCTTGAGGGTCACGAGTTTTTCTTCGTAGTCCCAGTCAATTAACATCATTCTCTCGCATTCGGGCTCTTCATTTTTGTCGTTTTGTTAGTTCTTTGATAATTGCGTCTGGTGATCCAGGATCTAGTACTTAGTTCTCATCGTCTGAGACAGTCCGCGAACGAGCCGCATACTCGCTGGCTGCCGGGATGCTGAATTGCATATACGCGTATGTCCTCCTTATCTTCCTGGGCCCGTGCTGACCAGCTTTGTGCGACTATTGCACGTCCTGTACTTACACATGTTGATCTGGACACTGGGAAATTGGGACGGGCGCAATGCGTTGGCATCCGCTGGCTTGCCGATATTCGATATGCATCCTGCATGCCTACGTCTCGCGCGACATCGCACTGGTCGACATTCCTACACAACCTTCGAGCACGCGCCTGTCAGTCGACCTGGCACGCACGGAGAAGGAATGGCCCTGGCACTCGTAGGATTGGTCGACGGGCAGCCATCCAAGTAATGAGCAATCCCTATTCCGTATTTGACCATCAAGTTATGCGACCAAATGAGTACGATGTAAATTGACACTTTTTCATCAGATTTGACTTTATTTCGTTCGATGTCGCTCGACATATGGGCTCATATCTTCTCAAGTTGTGGGATCGAGATCCAGTGAGACCATCACAACTATCTTCAATCGACGTGAATGACGGATCTGACTAGACGCACTTCCCGTAGAAGTTGATAATTGTGTTTTCTGAGTGGTGTGATTCTTCTGGTGCTTGGACGACGACGCGAGGAAATCTAATCCCAATACAATATCTGTGAAAGTAGTCCGTTTTACCAAGAGCATATTTGTATAACTGTTGCGCTTCGTTTTGTGATCTCAAAGTGGCAGCTATTGTCCAGCGATCAGCGTTCAACGTTCATTCGCTACAAGCGCGTGTTTACGCCCTAGATATGATTCTAAAGCATAAAGAGCCCTCAGTCCTCGCATCATGATTTAAAGTATCTAAGTATCTAACACCTCAACCTTCGTCTTCAACGCATGTCTAGCACTTTGATTGAGTAAGATATTGAGAAAGTGGAAACTATTAGTCTTACCCTCGTAATATGTCCAATAACAGCAGGTGCAAGCTTTTCCCAGACTGCCTCGTCAATATCTTCTCCATGGGTTTGAATGAGATAATGGAAGCCATTGTAAACGAGAACTAAGTAGCGCGCCAATAGGGTAGTACAGAGTGCGCTATTTCGAAATTATTTCAGTTTTATTTCGACTTTTCCCATCTCCTTGCCTCCTTGCCTCCGAGAACCTGTAATAAAGGATTTTTTCAATGGAATTGCGACAACGACGACGTGAAGAAGAGCCGTGATGCGTCGCATAGTCAACAGTATTCAATGACAATAGTCATGACATCAGGCCCGATGATCTGGATCCGTCTCGCCGCTCGGCATCTCAAATGTCTCCGCCGCCGGGCCGAGTCTCCTCTAGCCCGTGGCATGACATGACGTAATGTTGGTTCAAATTTGGTAAATAATCGAGGTCGAACCACTGTCTTTCGCATTCCCAAACATTCCCCAAGTCTCTCTCTCGTAACGCCTACGAAAACTACGCTCTTAACGCACATACTCCACGAACAAAGCCCGTTGACGATATCAAAATCTTCACTCTACACGACAAGTGTGTTGCGAAACCAGCCGAGGTACGTACGTTTTCTCGTTCAATCGGGTGGGGAACCAGGCCAGGCGCAATTGCGACTCAGACTCAGCTTCCAGTTGCCGTGCACCATCGAAATGAGTATAAAGAGCTGACGATGTGGTTTTAGTTTTTCTCCTATTCTGCGAATCAACCCCAGACATACGAGAGCGCCGGCGCACCACACCCGAACATACTGAACTAGACACGAACTCCTGCTTGACACATCACGTCGAGCAAAGACAGACACATCTTTTCTCGCATAGGATCTCAATCTGATTGTCGGAACTTGCAAAGGAAGAATTTATCTTGGTTGACGGTAAGACAATCTCACTTTTTTGCTTTATGCTGTGTGTTGCGGATAGGTGTCTGACGAACTCTCTTCTTCCTCTCCTTTCTTCCTTCCTTTCCTTACCTCCCGTCGATATCTCACTTTTGGTTGCGTCGCTTTACCCTACTCTGCAATTTCGTAGGATCTCACGAATTTTGGAACTTTGTAACGAAGAAACGAACCAACAGCAACTCCACTCACACAACCCACCTACCCTATCCATAACATGGCAATGGACACTGTCGTTCGAAGGGGTCACCCCATCATGTTCGGCGCAATCGTCATCTTCTCTATCATCGAGGTACGTTCCTATACATTTCATACCGGCCTCTGGATTTTTTGATCATGCGCCTTCCTGCCTCATAGCTGTGCATATCCGCCTGGATAACGGCAAAATACAACGCGCACCACAATAACCCCAACTCGGGTATTCGCGCGCGGGTCCGCTATCTCCTGTTTGTATCCATCTGGACGGTCATCTTCGGCACAGCGTATTTGGTTGTCTTCCTGGTATCAGTGAGCCATGTCTTCGCCAGCGTAGCGTCGCATTTCGTCTTGTACGTCTTTACTTCCTTCCCGCCCTCTTTTCTTCGTCCCATGGCCATTCCTACCCCATCGCACGCCGATTCGCCCCACGCCAATTTCACACCCCACCCCCTCGGGACTTATCTATATCTACACCCATTGACTCCGTAACTGACTCCGTCTCTTCCTTTCCCTTCCCCTCCCCCACAGCTTGGCGGTGACCTGGATCCTATGGCTGGCGGGCGCAGCCGCCATCACCCAGACGCTCGGCGGCTCGCTGAACTGCGCCAACCAGTCGTTCTTCGTCTATTGCGGGCAGCTGAGTGCGCTGGAGGGCTTTGCGTGGTTAATCTGGTGCGTTTAGAGAGTTCTGTCTGTTCATCTGATGTTGATTTGGTGTTGTGGTCGGGGTATTTGTAGGGTCGTCCTGACGTTCATGCTCGTCTTGGTGCTCATTCGCGGGATAACGTCGGCGAAAGAAGGGGATGGGTATGCCGGGGCGTTGGTTGAGGCTTAAGCTCCCCTCCCGTGCTGGTTCGTAGATATATCAGTGCCATCCATTTCCTCTACCTCCCCACCTCCCCATGCATAACCATGTCTAATTGGACCTTTGATCAGCATACGTACTGTATACGTACTCGTACATACATATCAGTGCTCCCACTTAAGTTCTAGGTTTGTCGTTGTTGATTGTTCACTGACTTTTTCGCCGTTGTTGAGTACGACATTTACTCCGACATTTTTCTTATGTACCCTAGCACATGGAGGGATCTCAGGTTATTACGGTTGTGATGCATTCTCTCGATTGACGATTGATAGTTTACTAGTTTTTTGTAGCTTACTTGCGTTCGATTTTTGTGTGGGTTGTTGTATTTAGCTGTAATAATGCTCGTTTGTGCGGTGTTAAATCCTCCTCGGTCTGATCTGCTGTATGCCCGGTTTCGAAGAAGAAACAAGAGGGAGTCGAGAGAGAGGGATTCCAGAAACGGGCAAGAAATCGAAAGACCGAGTACGAGTGAGACATGCTTAGCTATCGGGGACACCAGGTGGTCGAAAAATAACGTTCTTCGTTGCCAGAGCTCCCTCGCGAGACTCTTTCCCACCTTGCGTAGGAGAGGCCACCCTCAAGCCAGCACAGGCGCAACGTAGCTGCAAACGAGACTGCTAAGTGTACGAGAAAAAAGAGAAACAAATAAAGGGGGAGAGGTGGGAGAAAAGGAAAAGCTCACAGGTTATCGTATCGAGCTATGGAAATTTGAGAACACGAAGAAAGGGGAAAAGTAAGCGACCTGTCTATATGGCGAACGAAACAAAGGGAACTCGACGCGTAAAAGAAACGCGTCAAGATAAAAGATCTAATCTAATCTTCTGGATGTGAAAGGTGTGTATCACGTGATCATGTGCAATTTATGGAATCGTTCGACATTTCGTTGGCGGACAACGCTTGCGAGTTGGAACTTGCCAGGTCAACAACGAAGCTAGTGTTGCACCAAGCCACTTTGCTTCCATTCAATGTAAGGATCAGTCTTTTACTTTTATCGACCAAGTCTCAGCCTTTAATGAACCTTTGTCTTAGTCTATTCTGCGATGGGGTGTTCGTGCTTTCGATGTTCCAAACCCCACAAAGGTTTTGATCGCAGGCGATGTATCATTGGGAACGGAGAGCCATGCTCTGCGTGCCTGGAGGCAGACGCATTGGAAGACCAGATACACACCGCCGAGGAATATCTTGCGAACCTGAAAGCCAAGCGGCGTTTCACTGGACACAGGATTAACCAGGTTCATGATCCCTTTTCTTCCAAACTTCCCCCCGAAATCGTATCCAATATCTTCATGAGTTTTGTCCCAAAATATGTGGACAGCAACTACGGCGTTGCCATATCCAACGATACCACAACGATACTATTGCGTCTCGGTGCCGTATGCCAGGCCTGGCGTGCAATTGCTTGGTCGACTCCCCAACTTTGGACATCCATCTCCATTGACATGTATAACGACCACTTCTATGTTACTGAACTTGTCCGAGACTGGCTCAGTAGGTCAGGTCAACTTCCGCTATATATTCGCCTCTACAGAGAAGAAGGCATCTCTGACCCACCATTCGGACCTCGTATCGAGCTGTTGATCAGCGCCATCGTCGCTCATTCCAATCGTTGGGTGTACATGGCTATGGAGCTCCCCCAAAGGATCGTAATGCGTGTGCGCTGCACCTCTCCAATGCCTTTGGCGTTGAAAACACTGCGGCTCGATATGCCAGAGTTCGACTTCGGGCAGGAAGGCGAAGGACTGCTTCCTGATGAGAAAATCAACCTAAATGCCATCATCAGTCCAACGGAGATGGTTTTGGGGCGTTTGGGGCGTTTGGGCCCCTCCCAGATCGACATCGAGTGGAATAACCTTACGCGCTTGACTGCCCAGGAAGTTTCGATTAATGAATGCTTCGAACTCCTCCAGAAAGCCCCTCAGATGACACATTGCACATTAGACATCAACATAGAACGTGGTGACTTCCCTATTCCACAAACCGTTGTCCAGTACCCTCGCCTCTCTTTCCTCGACATCAACTATTATTACTTCGGCATGGAGATAAATACATTTCTTGAATGGACGTCATTTCCAGCCCTGGAAACTTGGAACCACAAGGCAAACGAGAAACTGCCAATCGACCATATCATAGCTCACATCACACGTTCCTCGTGTCGCTTGAAAAGCATGAAGCTATCCCACAATTCCAAAACGGACGATCCCAACGAGCTGATCAAACTCCTCCGAGCAACGCCATCACTGGAACGCCTAACACTCCTGCGGACTTACAATGTTACTGATACGAACTACTTCGACCCTCTCCTCAACCTCCTTTCTACTTCTACCATAAACGAACGGGGAGTGGGACGAGAAATATTTTTGCCGCACCTGATGGCCTTGGATATCACCGGGTGTCAATGGACCACGTTTTCCTGGGACTACATTCCGCGGATCTTCGGATTCGATCGTGAATCTACCATGCCATTCCTCCCTCGCGAGTCTACAGCACGTAGTGCAAATCGCAGGCCTCTCTGCTCTCTCCGTGTAGCTGTTAAAATTTCGGAGAGATTTGAAGGTCCTCTCGACCTAGACATCGTTCGCCTACTATTACCCCTCATAGACCAAGGCGTCAAGTTGCAAATTGTGAAGGAGCGCTGGCAGGAAAGGGATTATGACATACTTCAGTCATCCATTGACTTTCATAAGAACGCACTAGATTACATACCTCCCGATTTTCTTTCCTCTCTGAAATAAACGTATCCGGTCTAAATTGATTGCAGTTGTCAGTTGCAATTGTAAATATGAATTGTGTATTCGTCGTGACTGGTTAGACGGGTAGCCGATCCTACACAGCATGAGGCGAAAACCCTCAGGATTCATTCCATCTCTCCATCCTTCAAAGCTTCATCAACAGCTAGCTGGTCACGAGTCCAAGGGGACTGGTAGAACAACCAGAGGCGCTACCTGCCGAAATGGTTCCTAACAACGACGCTTGAAGCCACGACACCAGTCAATGGCCGGGCATCTCAGAGGTGCATTCGGTAAATGTGGACTAAAAATAACGGGTTTCTTTTGTTTTTCCAACGTTATAGCATTATAATCCCTGAAAACAACTAGGTAATGAGAACGTCACGACAGACACTTATAGACCAAGGAATGTGCCCTCTCATCTTAAGCATTGGTTATCGACCCCTTTCGCTCCCGAGATCTAGAGGTGCATATTTCGTAGTCATCGACATCATTGGACACAACGAAAACACGTTTGACATTCCACAGCGGTGTCTTCTGGAAGCTCTGTACTTTATCGGTCTCACGAAGTGCATTCAAGTCATTGCGCAGTCTGGGGCTGTTCAATGGCGTCCACAGCCCCCTCGTTGGCATGGATTAGTTTCTCTTGTCTTAAATACCTCATTTGCGCCTTTTTTGCCGTGTTTGAGTTTCGTCTACTTCGTGAGTCTATTGCGAAATGTTGGACCTCTTAAAGGTACCGACTGGTGTATTGGTGATTCCCTTGGCTGGGATACGCCATGTGCACCCTGTAGATGATTATGGAACGTTTCAGTTCCTATCCGTTCGATTGGTTCAATTAATTGTTCAGCAAGGTACGTACCTTGCATCCAGAGTCAAGCAACAACAGTCATAAACCAATGCTACTAGTATGCTCTCGGAAAGACATCTTAAATCGGCGTTCCCGGTAGACAGTGCCAATTGGCAATTGAAGCATCTAAATCCAATCACAGGTGAATTTCTCCTCTTGTTTCTTCCTGCCAACTGAGTTGCACTTACCGGAAACCCATTGATCGGTACTCCGGAATGTTGGACTTTCACATTTGCTTGTCTATGCGTGGAATTACATTTAGAAGATTGAAGTTATTAATACTTCGGACGCGGAGGTGCACGAAGATGCGCACGATATATGGATGATCGTTAAATTAAATTGATGGCAAAATTTGGTTCCACCTCTTTACTCTAAAAAAGTAGGTACTTGGTCCTCCTAGACGCCGTATTCGTGACTTCTCACGCCCGCGATACTGAAGGAGGCGGTGAGGCGTATTTTGAGCGCCTTTCCCGGCTACATATCTCTGACATATTGCGCTCCATGGCTGTACCAGTCTCGTTGTCAAACCCGCGGCAATATTTCAGGAAGGTCTCATTGCCTCTGACGTCGCCGACCATGAAAGAACAGAACAAGAGTAAAATTTGACATATCTCGGGGGATTAAGCCTGGCTACCTCGCTGGCGCAGGCGCACCTCCTCCATTAACAACGTGGTGCCTTTCATGATTCATTAGAAATGGAAACGTCTTGACACAAGGTGAGTCATCAGAACTATGATCACGCAGTCCAAATCGATGCTTCTCGCAACACAACTATTTTTCGTGTTGTAGCGAAAACCACTCACCGGTCGGCTTGTTTATTGGGTTCGTCCAATCCCCATTGCCCTTATCTAATTCCAGTAATCCTGCTGCCACAACTTTGTTTTTACTATAAGAACTGCGTGGCATTCTCAACGTTACTTGGAGGGATGAGGGCCATTGCTTCGCATGGCAAAACGAGGACCAGGTTAAGTGTTATTCATCAGGAAAACGGTAGATACCTACCTAGGCTAGATAGACCTACATAGGTTGAATGGCCGGCTAGTAGTGATTGTCAGGGGTTTGAAAACCCGCAGGGGTTTTGGGTAGGGTACGCTAGGGTAAGGGTAAGGGTTGAGATTTCTGTACCCTTGGAAAACCCCTACCCCCAGCAGGGGTCAGGGGTATTGCCAAGAGAAATTTTTTGATCTTTTTGCACACCAAAGATGTCCAAAAAATATTTATTTTATATCTTTTAACAAGATTTTGTCTCCAAACTTGGCTTACTGTACAAGATAACACTGTAAATAACACAATCAACTAATTAATTTAATTTAATTGAGTAGTAAATAAGTTTTAAAACAGTTTTCAATCAATTTTAATAGGTATACCCTCCAAAATTTTAAATACCCCTGGGTTTTCAGAAACCCTTACCCAAACCCCTCAAAACCCTTACCCCTGGTGGAGGGTAAGGGTTTTGGTGGGTAAGGGTAAGGGTACAGCTGAAATACCCCAGGGTTACCCCTGACAATCCCTACCGGCTAGGCAACCCCCTACTATATAGGTCATTGTAAGTCGAGATGTCTCCTCTATAGGTGGCGGTAGGTCACAATAGGTTTCAGATTCTAGAGGCTTTTAGCACCTATAGGTACTCATAGGGAAGTTTAGACAATACACAATATTATATTAATAATATCTAATACAGCGGTAGTACTGGGTATACTTGTATATAATAATGACAGGCGTTAATCCTCTGCAGACTGACATCTTCGGAAGTTCAGTCATGATTTTCAAGAACATAGACACAAGAAGAGCCACATCAACAACACCAAGCTTGCGTTGCGCAATCCAAACCAGCGACAGAATCCTGCTCGTGATGCTCAGGAGATCCTTAACTTCTTTAGTAAATGGCGAGGGTTAGGCCAGCAAATGAAAGGGGAATAGGTATGTGCTTACCTGCCATGATATATGAAGTTCAGTTGTCCATACACGGAACAGTGATGGAGGGGCGAAACAGGACTAAGTGTGAGTGGGATCCCCCTTGCGCTGAGCCACCATTGGGTGGATTAAGCCCATATCTGCACAAGAAGGTGGAGGGGTTAGAAGGATCACAGAGGGGTTAATCTCACGTACTGCACATAGGTCTCATTGTGGCCGAGCCCCACCTTTGCGATATATTGGCAGAAGGGGTGAGTTAGTGATGTTGATGTAGAAAGCTAACCACATACCTTTAAATTGCAATGCTGTTCATCCATCCTCACTCCCGTGGTCTGCTTCACCCATCGACGTAGTTGCTACTTGCCAGTCTGCCAGTTGAAAACGCGCGATGGCGAGCCATCTACGGGGTCTCCTTGTTGTCAATGAGCCAACGAGCACAGGCCGCACCTTCGAGGTCTGTAGGCGTCTGGGGCAGTGATGACTGGGATGACCTGGGGGTTAGTCACCGTTAGTGAGCCAGCATACGGTATGAAGGCAAGCAGGGGTTGTGGAAGCAAGTGAACGAGGGATATTGCCTGACTTAACATAATCAAACGACACTGAACGGTGCTCCAGGTGCAAGCAAATGCAAGTTGAAAGGTGGGGGACATGGCGGTATGAGAACAAGAAGTTGAAGTTGAACAACACAAGATTTACCATTCTGAGACGTTCAACATGATCACGTGTGTCAGAGTTTGAACGGACGTTTCAATTTGGCACTGGTTGAACGTTCGACTCGGAACCATGATGCATCATAGAAGGCTTAGGAGTTGGCTCGGGGTACACATACCTTTGTTACAGTGTACCGTATAATATGGTACACCGAACGTGTACAGTGTGCCGCGTGATATGGGTTCAGCGAATTCGCTGAACCAGTGAATAACGTACTATACATAATTAGGTAGCTAGTGTACTACATAATATGATACACCGAATTCGCTGGAGCCACGTTCAACATGTCTAATGCACCTCCATAGCCGATTTCCGTAGGTTGGGGCAATCGGCACCCAAAATCGGGGCTGCTGTACATATAATAAGATCCATAGGGAATGCTCGGGAGCACGATGGGTCAGTCGGCATTGAATCGGCACTGCTGATTTGCATGAATCAGCGTCAGTCGGCACTTAAGAGCAGGGTCGGCACTTGAGATCGGGGATGCTTATGTCAATTTGGCCTTGCTGTTTTGCTTGAATTGTTGCCCTCGGCACTGAAAATCGTGCTGAAAATCGCGTGTGGCAAGATATGAACCATTAAAAATACAAAATACATCAACATATATACAATGTTCCGATAGACTACTCTGGGATGCCGTCGTCACCAAACCACTCAACTGGGAGAAAGGCGAAGTCGAGGGCATCATATTCAGGCCGAGGGAGAGTGAATCGCGATGGAGTGGCGCTGAAAGCGGCTGGATGTGTGCCACCTGATGCATGTGCGCTGTCGGGATCGGCATTGTCGTCGGAATCGGCACTTTCATCAGCTCCATCAGCCTCATCATGCTCATGCTCATGCTCATCGCTGGTGCTATCCTCATCCTCATTGCTAGTACTATCATCCTCGTCGCTGTCATCCTCTTCCTCATCGCTATCGTCCTCTTCCTGTGAATCGGCAGCGTCGTCACTTTGATCGGCATCGGCACCTGGGGAGTCGGGCACGGCCCCTCTGTTGAGCCAGGCATTGTCAGTATTGGGCATCCTGCGATTACCTCCATCGTCCGAATGTGTGGCATACCAGTTATCGACTGTAACTTCTGCAATAGGTTGGCCATCAGAGAATGGGCTTGGAGCTGGAGGAGGACCGGCATCCTCACGCGCAAGCCACCGTGAGGCGACCGTTTCGGCCTCAAGATTGTCGTCCGACGAGGTGTCGGAATGGGTTGGAGCTGGAGGAGGACCGGCATCCTCACGCGCAAGCCACCGGGAGGCGACCGTTTCGGCCTCAAGATTGTCGTCTGACGAGGTGTCGGAATCGGCAGTCTCATCTGCAAGCCACCGTGAGGCGAGAGTGTGGGCATCAATCACCTCCTCATCTGTTGACTCCCCTGCGTCGTCGTCGCCATGTTGCAACAACCATGCAGCGCCAACAGCGGCAGGCGATGTTGAGGCGGCATCGGCATCGGCGTCGGGATCAGCAAGCCAGCGTGGGGTGACAGCCTGAGCCGAGATGGAAGGTTGGTAGGGTGCTGCATGCGAGGTGCCAGCAGTGCCATGTGCAAACAACCATGCAGCGGCAACAGTAGCAGCGTCAACAGCAGGCGATGGTGGGGGCTGATCGGCAGCGGGGGCATCATCCTTATCGGCAAGCCATCGTGAGGCGATACCGGAGATGGATAGTTGGGAATCTTGGGATGTGGTTGTCTTCGTGTGGAACGACCCGAAGTGTGCAGGAAATTGCAGAGTGGTAGCTGGAGGTGGGGTGTCGGCATCGGCAGACACCAAGCTGTATCGGGCTGTGCCGTTTGGCGTAGTGGGGCTGGCCACTGAAAATTCCCCAAGCAATTTCGCTTCCCTGATGCTGGTATTGTACCCAGATCGAAGGCGTTGCTTGGCGAAATGGCGGAGGTCGAGAACATCTGCTTTCGTGAGGCGCTCACCCCAGGTCCACTTGAATGACGTGGGCGGCATGGCCTGAAGACGTCTCAGGTCTGCCTCTGCAGCCCCGGCGACCTGCCGAATCAACTCGCGTCTTTCCGAATCAGAAATATCAGCCGAGTCCGATGCCGATGCCGATCCAGATGTGCGTGCCTCCTTCAGAATAACTGTCTCATGCAGTATGTAAAAGCCTGCTGCCCGACGCGTGGCGATAGCGACTTTGTTGCGTGATAATTCAGCCATGCTGGATGCGAAGTTCTTCAGACTCCTGAGTTCACCCAGGAGATCAGCAGCAATGGTGTGGTTGGCCGCGCACCGGCTGCAGTCGGCATCGGCATCGGCATCGGGTGTGGACGGTTGGAAGGGAGGAAGGGGGATGATCTTTTGAGCAATCGACCCTGTCGCATCCATTTGTCGCTGGAGGCGGTAGTGTGTGAGGCACGTTTCGAGTGTTATGGCCGTAAGAAGCTGACGGTCGGCAGGCTGGCGAGTCATCATCCACCAGCTGAGGTGATAGTCCTTCACGACTCTCCAAAACTGTTCCTCCGTGGTGCCCACATCCAGCGTAGCAATGAAAGCCGAATCGAATTCAACCGGCAGATCGGCATCGGAGACCATCGCCAGGCTGTCAGCAAGTGACCGCAGCACGATCGGCACTTCGACGATCTGCCCGACTCCGGTCGCTATTCCAATGTATGACATAATAAACATCTTGAAGACCTTCAGAACTGGACATTTAGGCAAATTCAATGAAACTACGCACTAGTTCACGTTGCAGGCACCGCTGCATCCACTCTTGGTGCCGACCGTCGGACTTTGTTATGACAGCAAGGGCTTGCCGAAATCTTGACTCGCCATAATATATGACTTCCTGGACCTTGATGTGCCAGTTTTTATTTGAGCCATGCTGCAGATTGAAGGGGTTGAAGGTGCGGATAGAGTGGGAGGACATTTTCACAGTGACAGTAATAGTGATAGATGGATAAGATAAAGGGTTCTGCAAATTTTGTGATAGTAGGGTTAACAAATTAATATATAATTATAGTGGTGATTCATAATGTACAT